>BGZK01002928.1:0-37252 GCA_005406025.1 Eumeta japonica | reverse complement strand
AGTTAAAGAAATTAGACACGCACGACGTGCTTAAAAACCGACAGTATGAAGTTAGCCGCGATCAATACCTAGTTGCAGGAATTGTACGGATACGTAGTTCACTTGTCAAAGTCGTACCATAGTGACAACAAACTCCAATGCACATATGAATGCAAATAAAATTAACCGACAGGGTAAGGATTCTCTGGGTTAATTTTAAGTAGTAACGAAGTTATGCTTTATAGACAAACTGTCTCTTTTTTGTCTGCTTTCTTCATTTACTGTTAAATCTTTCCCTTATCTGCCCTTCACAAAACAAAATTCTGAATGCGTTACTCGTCTTGATGTGTTGTAATGCATGGGGCGCACTATAATTTTCTGGAACTGGCCACCATGAACATTATTTAAAAAGTGATTACTACATTTGAAAATGGAACTCTTTGGATGTAGAATATAGTTTGTTTCATGTAATTGTCAATTGTTTGTACATTGTGGCGTTATTTTAAAAATTACATGTCTTCCTCGCTATAGATCAAAGTCGAAAAAATTTTCGTAGTATGATTCTCTACAATTTTAAGTGTAATTTGACAGCTCACCAGAGCCTTGCTCGACTTCGAACTGTTTTTAGCGTTGAAGCACCATGCAAAATGATTATTTATAACTGGTTGGCAGAATTCAAGCGCGGTCATATTAATCTCAGTGATGAAATTCGTGATGGTCGCCCGTCCACCGCTGTGAACAACAAAAACGTCGATGCTGTGCGCCGTATGATCGAAACAGACACGCATGTTGCCTTATCAAGAGATTCAGACATCCTTAGACATAGGCATGAATCAAATACAGTAAATCCCACACAAACAATTAGGTATGAAAAATTTGTGCTCGCAGTAGACCCCCACACAGTTTGACTGAGGCTCAAAAACCTGGCAGCTTCACTAGGTGCAATGACATGCTCACCAGATTCAAGTATGGGGCGTCAAATTTGAAGTGGGACATAGTAACAAGTAACGAAACATGGACTTATTGCTACGATGCCAAAACAGAGCAGCAATCGACCGTATCGAGATAAGCCGAAATTAACCAAAGAGGCGCGAGCGAAGTGCCTCTAAGCGGATGATTGTTTCTTTTTTATAAAACTGTACATGTAGCTACCGTGACTTTTAAGAATTGTCGTACCGTGAATAGTGATTGGTAAATAACCAAATATTTGCCGGAAGTTATTGACAAACTCCGTAAAAATAACCCTAAACGTCGTATCATCCTGCACCAAAAGAATGCCAGTTCTTACACTGCCTAGTAGACAAGCACATTTTTTAAGGGGAAAAACGTAGAACCTATGACCAATCTTGCATACAGTCTCGACCTGGTACCTTGTGACGACTTTTTTTATTGGCAAAAGTCAATCAATTACACGGTTAACGATTTTCATCGCCAGAAGAGGCTGTCGAAGAGTGTGAAAAACATGTTTTTGAGGTCACCAGGGAGAAGTGGCATAAGTGTTCTCGAAATTAGTTTATTCGTATGAAAAAGTGCATTTATGCTAACGGAGAATATTTTGAGAAAAAATAAATTCATTTTTTGACCTTTCATAATAAATTTTTTCTCATCCATTCCAGAAATATTCAGTGCGCCCTAAAGTAAATCCAATATTTTTCCATTTGCCATCATCTCATGTCACATATTTGAGTGACATGAGCAAGTCTCTAAAACTACTATAAATAAGCTCGCTAGTTAAAAGCTAGCTTCACATCGATATACTGTCGCCCGTCGACGTGAAATTTTAGAAATGGTACCCAAAAAAATCCACAATGTTTTAAAGTTTTAGCAACTTTATTTAAACGAGTGGTGTCGTGGAACACCAAGTAGGAACGAAGTTCCTTCGGCTAATGTAGAATCGACACAATTTGCAAAAAAAAAATATAATGTACTTTAAGTGTTATGACAGGGAATGTTTTATTATAAGATGCTACTTAAATCGTTTGGTGATCGTTGTAGTGGAATTATGACATTTACTCCTTACTGTCTGTTCTTCAATCATCTTCATTTTCTGTTCTTATTGTTAATTCTGTTTTCGAAAAAAGTTTACGATTATTATGATTTATTTCTTATATTTTACCGACATATATTTGTTAATGGAAAACCCCGACCGATTCTCGGTAATCGCGCGAAGTCGTAAACAAGTCGGCGGCCATGCCAGCCGTGCGGTGTGATCCACCAATCGGCTCGCCGTTCGCCGACTCGCGTCACCTGCGCCAATAAACGCGCAGTAAAATAACGATATATAAAATATACGACTGTCGCGAATGCCTCCACGATAATTTATTCCACGGACTTTTCTTACGGTTTTACTATCACATTTTTCAGTTCGGTCGCGCAGCAAAATCCCTATCTCCTCCAAGCCCGCCGTAAGGAACTTCGTTCCAAAAATGAACGATCTCATCTGAGGAGACAAGGGAAAACGAACGTAAGCAATACAAAAAAAAACGTGATGATTGAAATAAGCAAAAGTAGGTATTGATCACAATATTTTGGTAGGAGGTGAGAGAGCTGAAATAGAAACAAAAAAGTCTATGCTTCAAACAAAAGAATCATATATAGGAAGAACGAATGAATTGCCAAAAGAAGACCTTCACGGATAAAATCAAGAATCAAGAGTGTTACCCACCACTACACCACAGGCCGGCCAAATGGGCTTCCATAAAAAAAAAACATGACAGTAATAGCCAAATACAATTATTCAAAAGAGTTAAAAGTATAATGATGAAAATAATAAAAATACAATAAAAAGAAAAATGAACACAGCAAACAATAAACTTACACGTTCGCAGTTTCTCTTTGCTCGCTTTTTAACTGCAAATTTAAACGGATAAGAATTACACTGGGTCATTCATCTAGAGTAGCATATAGAGACCTAGTATTCCACCCTTCATCACTCATAGAAGTCTAGAATACACGCATTCTAGAACTTTTGTCGTCGATGACCCTTTTGCATTTTCGCTATCTTATTGCGTGCCAAGGAACTAAAAGCTTTAAAATAATTAGTCGTCATACGTATAACAAAGTCGTATAGACATTAACAGCATATATATTGATACGGTAGACAGGGAAACCGAAGAGGAAGAGGCAGAGCCGGATTAAACGTTGAGAGCGCCGTAGGCAAGCATTTCATCGGCGCCCCTATATTATAAATAACTAGTAGTAACTAGTACTAGTTATTTACTTGTAAACATCAAATGTTTACTATTACTGTAGTAGTAAACATTTGATAATTGTAGTTGGCGTTATTACGTGTGGTACACAATTAATTTTATTCTATATTTTTACTTCCGCCCGCGCGCCCCTTTGTACCCTCGCGCCCCTAGGCACGTGCCTAGTTTGCCTTAAGGATAATCCGCCTCTGGGAAGAGGAACACAAAGTAGTTATAGCGCTATATTATCGTGGCAAACTGATACCTACGTCTTCCGGAGATTCTCCGAACTCAGACAACGTGAAAGAGGATCCGAGCAGAAACCAGGCAATGGTGAAATTCTGTACCTTTGCATAATCACAGTGGACGGCTCATCGCTACTCTTTATATTAGATATCGTCGATGATCATTCATTGTCACTACGGTCTTTGCTTAGAAGGGCCGTGCAAATATAAGCCTGGGACGGTGAACTTCGGAGGTTCATCGGCATTCGTTTACGAGCCCGAGGAAGAAGGGCATTTGACCACGAGCGCCGCTTCTACATGGGCGTCAGGGCTGTCCATGATCGCTAGAAGGAGCTCTTCTTTTAAGTGAACCATCGCCGTCGAAGCAGTAGAAGAATGTGAAAGCGTACCCATTGTCTCAGAACATAGATAATGAGAGGGAATTTAGTTAAACTTATCAAAAACTGTAGGTATCTCAATTTTCATTGCAATCAGACGATTATTGACTTAATTTTGATAGAAGACCTGTTTTATGAGTTTTGATATTTTTCGTATTTAATTATATGAATATATTATGCAAAGGATATGAATATATTATTATAAAGCTCGTGCTAAATGGCCTTCACTTAACCCTCTAGGAAATAGCAAGCTTAACTTGTACACTCTTTAATTCACATATTGGAATTGAGTTCTTATACAAAAAATATATTTGAATTATCAAAATTATATAATAATTATTATGTTGAGTTTAATAAGTCTACAATTAAATATATCCATGTTAAATTAATTTCAGTGTGTATAATGCATTAGTACATATGAATTATTTGAAAATACATTTATTATGTTACATACAATAGAGCAATTGTATAGGCATTAAGATTTTATATGTTTTACATATTTAAAATCTTATAAGTGCTTTACTCAATGAATAATATCAGTTTTTGGGGCTATGCGTGCATATCTGCAATTAATTTTCATTGAATTTTTAAGTTTTGTTTGTTTAAAGATAATTAGGTCAAATCTTTTTTTTAATATCTATGATCGAAGCGTCTAACGCGGAAAAGTTGATTCATTAACAAAATATATTTAATATATTATAATTACTATTACTCAATGAACATATCAGCTTGTGCAGCTGATGCGTGCAACCTTGCAATTGGTTATCATTGCATTTTTAAGTTTTGTCATTCTAAAGATATGACATATTTTCAGTTTATTTCTGCCGCTTAAGTGGACAGTTCACTTCGACACGTCTAATTCTGTGATAATCACCTTGGCGATTCACGCACGACACCATCCAACCATGCGCACGGACAGACGCGCTGATCCTACATCCGCGCCGATACGAGGGCACGACATAATCGTCCTTTCCACCGGCAGGGGGCGACGGCGGAGCGACGAGCGACCAAGACGCCTCGAATCGAAATAGGGAGGGCTATTTGTAGAGCCGGCGCGGGAGCGGCACTGAACTCTATGGTACGCGATCTACCCGACCGTTTGCCGCCTCGTATACATGTACAATTTGATGTAACGTTCACACCGCATAGTGCGGTTTGCGTTCGGAAAGATGGTCACGGCACTGTAATGGTTGCGGTTATAGCTGGATCTTTCTTTACCATCTTCATCATCAAAACCATCTTTCCAAGCTGTGAATTATGTATAATGTGTGATAGATATCACACACCGGGGAGACATTATTTACGCGCGACAGCGGACCCGCAAATACAAACGTCGATATAGAAATTACGATAATTCCTTTGACGTTATTCATTGAAAAATAGTCTAATTTTAATCATTGTCCCTTGGTCAGAAATAATAAAGGAATTACTTTTATTCTATTGCTGAGGCGACTTCGTGAGGTAATCAGCGAAAACAGTTTTTCGATGTTAAACGATGTTTTTTTTTTGATACATTTCTTTTATGTAATTGACGTTGTTCTTCAATCGGGCGCTTGTCTATGATCACATTTTTCCCTATGATCGCAGTCGAGAACCGACCTTCGCGAGTCTCACGATCATAATAAAAATCATCGACGTATAAAATCATTTGTGCTAAGGGCTACGGACTTCGATTTATAAAGAAAAATAATTGACAATTTATTTCCCGCCAAAAATATTGTAATCTATTAATAACGTCCAATGATTTTAAAAATATAACATTCGAAATTCGAACATTTGTGACCTGCCAGGAGTGACAAAACTCGTAATGCACCCCGTTTACAGATAGATGTTCTGTGTCGAAATTGCTTGTGTTGTGTGAGTACTGATAAATGAATCCCGTCGTTTAATAAGTGAGCATTTAGGTGTCCGCTTTTAGAATAAATTTCCTATTATATTAACCATTAACCATATGTCCCTCGATGTAGAAAAATGCTTCGTCATCACACTTAGTAACAAAAAAACCCGGATAAGTGCGAGTCGAACTCGCCCACCGAGGGCTCCGTACATTTTTTATGATATTTTTTTTAAATACTTCGTTTTTTTATGATTCAATTACAAATATATGATTTTCAGGTTTTTCCCTATGCTTGTAGTAGGTATCAGAAATATTACTTGCCAAATTTCATAGTTCTAAGTCAACGGAAAATAACTTATAAATTTTGATTCCCTTGAGAGTGTCAAAATATATGTTTTTTGCGGAATAAACTGCCGTATCTTTTTTTCACGTTAACTTAGAAGTTTGATATTTTTACAACTTCAAGGGACTATAAACTTGAGTATATGGTCTTCATTTCAACTCGATACCTCCACGCGTTCCCGCGATAAAGGGTCTTGATAGGCAGACGGACGGACGACAAAGTGATCCTATAAGGGTTGCATTTTTTTTTCTTTAGAGGTACGGAACCCTAAAGAAAACGTAACACGTAAACATGTGCATTGGTATACGATTCGAGGCAAGAGTTTCAGTAGTAAAGAAGTGGTGAGGGATTTAGGGATCTTATTCGATCAACGACTGTCTTTCGGCCACACTGCGATTATATCGTCAATAGAAGTAACCAACTTGTAGGTTCCATTATCTGATCCACAACACATTTCATAAGACCTAGTAGTACCCTAATGCTCTTTTGTAGTTGGGTTCTCAATATTTTAGAATATCGTCGTGTCGTTCGGTCTACCTTTTATGAAGTGCACACCAAAATAAAGGAAAGTATTCAAAGATGATTGTTAAAAAAAATCCCTCACTCGCAAATGCAACTTCGACCGCTCATAGAATAATTATAATGACAGGTTAATCCGTTTTGGTCTCTTGGGGCTCGTTGCTGATAAGATCTTAAATGCCTACATGAAATCTTACATTACGCTATTGGCTCTAAATCTTTACTCTCTTCAATCAATTTTCAAACACTACTCCGGTCTCTCTCTCTTCTACATCTTATGCCATACGAACCTACGCAAAATAATACAGCCTTCTACAACCCACTAGTTACAGTGTGCAGTACCTACAATGACATCACTAGAATGAACACCGACATCTATGTTGTTAATCACAAATTCTCCTGATTTAAAAAAAAAAGTTGACTTTTGACATTCTCTTTCGTAAAGTAAGAAAACGAAAACAAATTAATATTTAATATCTGGCATTTAAACTTAACAATACACTTAAGCTTAAATTTTCCCACACTTATGTTATCTATTTCAATATTCACTTATTAATGTTAGTTCTTCTTTGTTTCTTTTTTTTTTTGTAATTATTTTGTTCCTTTTGTGTTATAATAGCGCGATGTTAATCGTGTCGAGTAAAATGTTTTAGATTCCAGCCTAGGACAGATATTTGTATTTTAAATAATCCACAATAATGCTAAAACTGTAATCTGTATGTGATCTATTAATAAATAAATAAATATAACAAAAAAAAAATAGCCAAACCGATTCTGATAAACAATTTCTAATGTAATTAAAATAGACATGTTTCTTTTTTAACAAAAAAACGAAAAATCACTGGATAGCAACCGTCAATGACATTTGACCGCTGAGCCAGAGGGGCGACAAGCGTCAAATTTGTTGTTCGAATTGGACTATGAACGACTTCCTCTAGCTTAGATTGTTTGAACGGTACCACCAATAAACGGTGTACGGTCGGCAAAATGAAGTTAGTACCTAACCAGACTGTCGCAGCGGTATGATAGAAAACTGCTTCTGTCTTTAGTTCCAGTGCGTTATTTTTTATTTATTTATTTTTTTCAAATGGGGGGAGGGTGATTTGTTCGTTCTTATCGTTCTATTGATTTCATTGTTTTCTTTTTTTTTTGTCAATAGCATCAAAGTCAACTTCACTTCTATGTTTCTATTTGTCAATTTTTGCCCCGTATCACGCCGTTTATGCTTAATAACAATGTTAAATAACGCAATTAAAATCAAATTAATTTTTCAGATTCTAACAGTTAGTTTTTGTTAGATGACATGTTTGTACTTGTAGTTCTATTAACTTCGTTTAACTTATTCTTCATACAATCAAATTTAACTTAGATTTTCTGTCTGTTAATTTTTTTTTCAGAGTCGTCTTATACTTACTCCAACTAAAGCGGTTAAGAACTAAAGCAGTTAATTAAGGCGAAGATCAATAGAACGAACTCTATTTAAAATTGTTATAAATCTACATTCACTTCCTTGTGTTTAACCGAGCAACACGTTATGTTGTACACTTTATAAACAACTCTTTATCAATTAACATATCAAGTACAATATCTGAACAATGTACATACTTAATTTCTAAGATATTATACGTGTCAGGGCAATAATTTGATATATATCTTTTTAAAAAATATATCTGTAATAGACTCAAATTGAAAACATATTCGTTTTATTATAAATATTTACCAACGCGACAATCGCAGACTCAAATTGGAAACATATTTGTTTTATAATAATTATTTACCAACGCGACAGCCGCGATGACAACCTTGACACTTTTTAAATCCAAACGATAGCAGACCGATAAAACATTTAACGACTGACATACGTAATATTTACTATTATATTCGAGTATATTATAGTATAAACTCACGCCTATTCCTTAGACAGGTAGACAGAGACTACACATTCCTAAACGTATCGTTTGGGTAATGAAAAATTTTTAGATTTCTTAATAAATCGATTATTATATTAATTTTTTTTGAAATCCTCTTCTTCGCTTGAAAATCGACGGCTTCGTTGAAAAGATATAATTGAAAAAAACAGTTGAAAAATAAACATTCAGTCTTATATATTCTAATAATTTTGAGCTCGAAATCGAGCAATAATTTTTTCATGCTTTTCATGTTTAAAATTATTATTACCCAAAACAATGCGAAAATGATTGTGGCTGGTCCGCAAGGTCAACCGTTTTCCAGATTTTATTCTGAAGAATTAATTAACTCTCAGAAACTATACTGATTATAGAAAAAGAAGTTGTAATCTCACTTTATATAATACAATTTATACAACGTAAGACTGTGCATACACAGCGGAGATCGCGATTTGCGTTTTCCAGTCATCAAAAAGTGGGAGTATAACGATATAAAGGGGGAATGGATATAAGGAGGGAAAGCACCCATCCCCCCTTACGGATAGGGGGAGACAGGTGCAATTGATCACCCCCTCGTGCCCATGGCATCCACGCTTTGAGCTGCATGTACTCATTATAGATGCGTTATTATTGATAAAATCTGATAACTAAACGTGTCCGTTTGCTTCGATTTTAAAGTTTTTTTCATGGACATTTTAAATTGTATCAGACCGTTTTGGCTGTATCGATGAGGGATGAAATGAAATATTGTAATCAAAGCTTCTCTATCAACAACCACGTTTCTGTTTCGATATTGACGTAAATCCAATACAAGTAACCGATCCACGTCCAGAGAGGTGATGGTGTGATAACTGTTGGCCAGTAACCTCGGTGGGTAGGTCAAGCGACAGAGGCGGGTTAGTGGCTCTTAAACCGGATCCTAAGGTAGCGAGATACCGAGTTGTTCGACCCTGACCAGGAGCAGATTGGCCAAGTTGAGTCACTATTTAGACTCCTGTTTTCGTTTCTCCAAAAGCATCTTCGATCCCGTCGTGTGATCATCATCGCGTTGGTGACGAAGGTCGTCAAAGATCCCCAATTCACACAGGACCAACGCGGATAAGCTCATAAGTTCCAATTTCTCAATTTGATATATAAAGATTGTGGGGAGGTACGCTTCAAGATGGCTTGATCGAAACATGGCAGAACAACATTAGTCGACACTCCGATCGCTTAGTTATTTTATGGATTTATGAGACAATGAATTTCTCAGATTATGAAGACAATTTCTGATAAAAGTCAGTGGTCAATTTTACAAAAAAAAAACGACAACAGAAATCGACCAGCAAACGCGTGCCGGAATTGTGCGACTTACGGTCATTACAATGGTCTGTATTGGAATGACATTTGTTTTCTAATAACGGAAATAGACACTAAAAATAGCCAATAGACAAAAAAATATACAGAGCGAATGTGTGATGGAAGGAAGAATGCAAGAATGAAAAATTTACCTTTATGCTTTAAAATGTTCATTAAGCAAACACTTTACAAAGAAGGGGTATTATACAATCTCTGAATATTTAGAGGATACATGGTCATAATCAGCTCGACTTCCTACATGTGTTTATTTCATTATTTTTTTTTGCAATAGTTTTGCATTTGATTGTGATTGATTTGAAAAGATTACATGTGAAAAGATTGATGGATATCAGTGAAGCAAGAGAGATATGCAAAGATCACAACACTAAAAAATCTATGGTCTCTGTCTACCCTTCTGGAAAATAGTCCTGATGTTATAATAAAAAATAGCCCCCTGATAAGTCTTCAGTTTTAAAGTTTTACGTACCACTCTATATTGATTCACGAAATGGCGGTTTTCATAGTACGCCATTTTGTTATATGTATTATAAAAGTACCCCATTTTATCACGTCATAGTATTGAAAGTATGTTGATGTCTTGTTTTTAGAATTATATCAGAATCGTATGTTTCTTTGATGAATAATAGTAAATAATAATAATAAATAAAGTTTTTTTTTTCATTGGAATGTACTATGAAAGCCTAGAAAACCATCACCATATAAAAAAAATAAAATAAATAACAGTTTTCTTTGAATACACTATCTAACTAGGAACTTACCTACTTTCGCAACTCAAGTCAAGGAGTTATTAAATTAATATATTTTAATATTAGTACTGCCGATTAATAACATATTATAATATTTTTAAACAGTTTTACATCATCCCGTTTTGTGCATTACCCGCTCGATAACTTTTTTTACTGATTTACATAAATAAACTTTCGTATTAAAAATACAAAAACAAATATGTTTTCGTTACAAATACAGACATTTACCTTCGGAATACTGCGAACGGCTTATTTGCGACGTGTTATAATAAGCGTATTCCAAAAGGTCTTGATGTTCGAAGGGTTTTTTAACCAATAACCGTAACACGACATGCCACAAGCCACGTTGCACGACACGTAACAAATATGTACCGAAAAACGCTTTGTCGTAGATGAGAGAAATGTCCTGCGCTTGATCGTCTGTCGTGAGAACGAAATATGACGAATGTGCTGGAAGTTCGTAAAAATGGCGGAAGATTGTAAATAACAGTTAACCGAAATACTAATAAGACATACAAGAGCAAAGTTTGCTATGCTTTTCTGTATGTAAGAAATATTAATCTCGAAAATTCGCGTACCTCATTGTGCTCTTTACGTCTTCCCAGCTAAACGATACATGAACCGATTGTGATGAAAATTTTTGTGAAGGTTATGTATCGTCGATGTATAACAACCGAAGTATAGATTGCTTTCATTCTATGAAGAAAATTGCAGAAGAATCGAGCGATCGACGCTGTTTATCGTGAAATATGTCTAAAACGACTGACGATGTATGTATTAATAGAAAAAAAAATTTGTAGACACCTATGTCGAAACTGGCATCGACATAGAGCACGGTACCGGTATTGGAAACCAAGATCGAGACCGGGAAATCGGGGACGGAACCACGTTGATATGGAAGTCAAAATATTTATTTCATACTCGAACGCGTGTAGCTGTGAGCGAAGGGTCAGTTTACATATTAAAAAAAATAATAATAATAACTAATAGCAATATAAAATGTGTTAATTTATAAATAAAATTGTATTTAAAAATAGATATGATATGTGCAAGTACGTATATGACGCGGTAGGGAAGCGATCATAATAAACTAGAAGTTGTGACGCGTGCGTATGACGCGCCCACGTGACGCTCGAACCACGATTTGCAGTAGCCTATCGTTTGCTCACGGGTGTGATTGCATTGTATACGAGGACTCAGTAAACTATCACGTCTTCGATGTGTCATTGACAACCTTCAGGTTAGCGTTGGACTATAGCAATCCATTCTCTGATTTTAAGAATCAATATGGAGATTTGGTGAAGTTATGTGAATTTATTAATCGTTTAAAAGTATATCCTTCAATACGAGAAAAACACTAACTACAAAATAAAATACAAAATGAAGTTCAATTTTATCATATAAGTATATAAGCGCAGTATGAAATGTTTGTTCAAAAAATGTAGTAGAGAGTTGCAAACGCGACTAGTTGCCGATTGCTGACATCGTGTTATTGATTAATATAAGTTGGCCTAATATATTAAATATTTCTGTTTATTTAGTTCTGTTGAAGTTTTGCGGCCGTTTAATATTAATGACGATATAATTCAATACAAATACCGTATGTCATACGTATTTTTCATACTTCCATTGATGGCATCTAAGTTGGATTAATTCGTCTATCAAATTAAACTCCTTGCCTAGTTGATAACGCAAGGCTTCGGTGTTACCTGCATATCAGGTTAACTAGTCAAAGGAAGGAACAAAAAGTTAAAAGCTTTGGAAGCTGATAAACCAGAAATAATACACATTACACATGTAAACTCGCTTGAAAACCTTTAATGCATTTTTAACTACCGATCCAACGAAACCTTATACGATGGAATGCTTGAAAAAATACATTTTCATCCCTCGATCTTGTTTACAAAAAGCCATCCCTTATTCATTTTTTTTTTCGTAATCCCTTAACATAATTGTAGGGCGGTTCGCATTATATCCCTTCCTGTATAATTTCATCGAATGCGATGAAAACATGGCGGAGTCACAACGGACGGACACGCAAAAAGATCTATGTTACAAGGGACAAATTATTGATACGGAACCCTAAAACAGGCCGAGTTTTTTTTTCATAATTTCAATTTACTTTGTGTATAAAGAAAAAACCCCAGATGCAGAAATTACGATAATTGCTACAGATGGCAGGTTTTGTAAGATTTGAGCGCAATTTGCTAAGTTCTCAATGCCTTTGAAATTTTAACAAGACGTGGCTCAAAATTCAACTCGGATGTAAATATTTTTATATCATTATATGTTTTGGATAAGATATTTGGATAATATTGAGTAAAAAAAAAATGCAATAATGTTTTCAGATTGCTTCATCTTAACGTAAAGAAATAAAAAGCACATAGTATTGGACAATAGACTGACGTTTCTTTTTTCTTTCATATTTTTTGATCAACCAATCATCACCCATCAACGGCATCCTTAAGGTGTTTCATCTACGGAAGCAAACAAACAAAAAAGGTATTACTGTTTGAACGGTGAACTTACCATCGACTTTGCCGTCCGCGTCAGTGGCGGGCCCGTTGAATTTGAACCCGTGAGGCGAGGAAGCGTTCATGGCCTTGATATCCGCGGCGGTCACAACCTTGAAGCCGAGATTGTGGTTGGAGAGCGTCGAGTTCCACTCCCAATTGCAGGTCAGCCCCATGGAGTCCTGGGTGTCGTTCTCGAAGTTGCAGAACACCCCCATCACCTGCGGCACGTAGGTGTTCTTGTACACGACCTCGTAGTTCGGCGCCTCCTTCCTCAGCGCCTTCATCTTCTCCGGGAATGTATTAGTGTCGTTGTCCGCCACCGTCTTCTGGTTTGTCGCTATCGCGCCCTCGTTGTCATTCATCATGTGGTTCACGTTCACCTTCTGGCTCCTGTGTATCTCCAGCAGCTTGTTGATGTTCTCGTCGCCCCTTCTCCTGCCCGACTTCCTGTCGGCGGTCCTGTTGGCGTACTGCGCCGCCAGCTTCTGAAACGAGCCCTTCTCCCTTCCGGCGGACCGTAGGTTCTCCTTTTCCGCCGCCATGGCTTTCTTATTTTTGTCTTTCGCTTCGACCCCATCGCGGACGAGAACGGCGGCTGTCGTGAACGCGATCACGACTATCAACGTTTTGCTAAACGCCATTAGTCCCGTTCAGATGTACACGCCTAAAGGGCTGAGCATTTCCCGCGACGACGTCACGCCGTCGTCCGAATAACCGCGGAGGTTTGATACGCGCATCACTTATTTTTTTTTATTATTATTATTATTTATTTTCGTGTCAATCGATCGCGTCCGTGTGAAATTATTTCACCGACGACGTAGACGTCGGATGTCTCCTTTCGGCCGGCCGACGTTGGAACACGGCCAAGTCTCGTGCATCGTCCACGCACTTACATCCGAAGAATATGGAGAGGTACATGTTGCTCCTCAGCAGCGCGGCACTTTATTTAAACTGCACCACGACCTTTCCGCGCTCGGCGCCCACACTCCGTTAAATGTCGCAGTTTCACCGCACATCGACGGCCCGCAAGCACCCGGACGACTGTGTCGCACGACAACGGCGCCGCGGAGCGGTGTCGTCGCCCGATGTTGGACCGTCCTCTATCGGCGGCGGGGCGGGCACGATTTTTGAGATATCACTTTCGTCTGGTTTTTCAGTTTTCACAGTTAAATGTTACGTTTTTAACAGCTACGTACAATGTACTACATCGCAACCGACCGCGCAGCGCCACCTTCGGCCAACCGGAAAACTATTCACCGTGGACCCAAATAATCATTACTTTTCGCGAGATGTGATCTTAGAGCGGCGGGCGTCTGATGCTGCGCAAGTGCGAATCGCTCTCCCGGCTCTTCCCGGGCTTTTCGCGCAAGATGTGCCTGCGTAACTCCCGGCCGACGCATTGGTCCGATAGCGGCACGCGAACGCCTACGAGCCACCTCATTGGCTAGCGTAACCTACGCGCTTACGTATACCGCTCGCGATTGGTCAGTATTCGCGATATCGAACGAGCGGCCCAATCATAGCGCGCGCCGGAAACTGATGAAAAATAAAATTTCCTCAGAAACAGAAATTTGTTTATATCGAAGCGGGCGGTCGCGAATCTGATTTCCATCCGTTTTCCGTCGGTTTCAATAAAAAGACCCGGAGTCGTCGCTTCCGTTTCGTTTTCGAACGAAGGAAATGTAATTGGAAATTGAAATAACCTGTTATTTGCGCCTGATACCGATTTTAGTATTGAATTTTTTCAAACTGCACGAAGCTGAATTGACGATAGATCGATATATTTAGTCGGAGTGTCATTGTTTTCAAATAGAATGGATATTCAAGCGAGTATTTAATTCTGGTAATATTTATCATCACCTGATCATCGAACACCTGCAGAGGAAAGATGGTAAGTAAATTTCGTGAATTATGATAAATATGTTGCTCTTTCATAGATTGATAGAATACTAAAAGATATTTAAATATTACATAGATTGATGAAACATTGTAAGTTTGACGTTTTGAAATTTACGTTTCATACCACATATTTTTTGAATTCTGATAATATTTGAAACATATAATATTGTAATCTTCGAAATATTCTCTATAAAATCATCAGCAATTTTATAATATTTATAATTAATGTTCCCATTAGGAGATACGTATTATCTCAATTTTATATTATATTAATATAATTAATTTTAGTCGATATTGAATTATTTAAAACTCTACACAATGAAAATCTGTATGGGAACGTAAATTGTTTTGTTTAGGTTATTTTTTAAAATTGGTGTAGTGTAGTGTAAGTGATTCATGTTTTACTTTGCAAATGTACAATCTAATATTTAGTAGAGGAAATTAAAATAGATTTATTCGAAGCTGGTACGTATATAATTATTTGTCTTGCTTTCCTGTATTACATTTTATATACGATTAATAGAAAACGAACAATAAAATGTTTAAATGTATTACAACAACAACGTATAATTGCTGATTTAATCTTATCGGCTTATAATTTTATTATCTTATATTAGTACGAAGTATTAGAATGGAAAATATAAACGCAAATGAATTGAGAGGTTATAAACATTGATAAATTACTCAGGGGAATTCCGTTTATATTTAGTTTATCTGGTTTAATACTTACTTTAATGTCATAAATAATAAGCGTGGTGGATTTTTTAATAATTAAGTACAGAAATAAATTACTAAAATGAAAATATAAATTAATAACAAATTTAACAAATCATGTAAATGCACTTGATGGAGCATAAGTATATACAAAATATGTTATTTTAATTGTGCAATAATCATAAAATTTCATTAATTTTACATGGGATCCTACCAACAACTTTTGAATGATATATCAAATTTCTTTTAAAATAGAAAAAGATATTTGACGATATATTCAATAAAACTGTTTTAATAATAATATTCATTCATATAGTGATAGAAGAGATACCAAAACAGCCTTGTTGTCTTTGTAAAATATATTTCCACTCATATTTAAAAGAATGTTAAAGAAAATATGCATTGTTAATATTACATCTAAATGTGTGTATGCAAATTTATATGTTTGAGAAACTTTACCAATTTTAGCAAAAAATAGTGGCAAATATTATGCAAATACAAAGAGTAAAAACCATTTAGTTGTACCATTTTTTCGTGTACAAAAAGTTCAAGAATTTCTTTATGAGAGAATACATAAACACACGTTTGTAATAAAATTATTGGCTTTGTTTTTCTGTAAATTTAAATTGATTAGTAATCCATTCATTGATTAAGTATTAAAGACAAATTAATTTAAAATATATATTCCATTGTTGACTATTGTTTTAAGGACGAAGTTATACCTTCCGTTATGCCCGTCCTGCTGTGTATGTTTGGTTTTGATGAATATAAGTTTCTTTTCAGGGCCCATGTATTCAAATAGATATTTAATGTGATTTTTTAGAACTTTAGATGCTACATAGTGTACGATGACAAAAAAAAATCACTTGCCATTTTAAATCAATAATTATGAATTTTTAAATTGTTAAATTGTTAAATAAATTAGTGGTTATGTTGTGTAGATTTGAATAATAAAGCTAATTATTATGTTGTTATTTTTTAGTAGATTTCATAAAAATCTAACTATTGTATTGTATTATATATGTCCTCATGACGCAAAAAATTTTGCTGTTTTCCGACTTAACTGGACTAGCCGAGTCAAAAAATACATATAGTCCAAAAGTTTATAAATGTATTTATATATATGTATACATATATAGCGTCTATAATTCTTTAGAGATCTTAATGAAACTCTACATACATGTTCTATGGACGTTCTCAAAGTTCTAGTTCAAATTTGAGCAAAACCGTCAACTATTTTATAAATGACAGCATTTTAAAATTTTGAAAATCTGAAAAGTTCATATTTCATATGAATTACATATGAAAATAAAATGAAATCTACTTCCATTTTGGGTGCTGAAAGGCTTTTTTTTTCTTTAGCTTAGTTTTTATTTATAATTCTTAATTCATAAATTTACTTTTTGTCAAATAAATAAAGGAATGTTGATAATGATGTCATAAGAAAATTATTTATATTAGATAGATAACTATCTATATAATTTTATTGATAAATACTGTATATATCATACAAATTATCTCATCACTAAACATAAGTCTCCACAAGTTATCACTGATAATTTATAGTAAATGTGAATTTCCAATAATGATTCCTTTGAAGTCTCTTTATGTAGAAATAGCTTTTATATATATATATATAAAATGTGTAGAAAATGTATTAAATGCTATAGATATAAATAAAAAATACATCTAGAATTTTCCATTTTAAAATGGGAAAATGTATACTGTCAATAATATTAAACAAGCATATCTATATGATTATAGTATGATCATGAAATGTGTCTTTTTGGTTTATGTAATGAAAAATAATATAAATCAACAATTAAGTGCTTCATAAACCTTCGCTCTATGTGTTAAATTCTCATATAAGCTATCAAAATAAGGATTAATTATATTAATGCATACAAAACGGTAACTATTTATGACAACATCAACTAAAATAATTTTCCACAATATGAAGTACATAATTTACATCGAGGAAAGTAAACAAAGTCTTATAAAGCGGTCACAGTCAATCAAAACAGATTGAATTTCTAATTGAAGTGGATTCCTTATAGAAACCCATTTTTCTTTCTTTAAAAAAAAAAACATTTTTACTCGAGACCGACTACTATTTTCATTAATAGTTTAGAAAATTAAGAGAGAAATATATTGGCGGTATTAACTTTGAATTATTAAAGACTTTGAGTTTGTATTCTCGTGACAATCTTTGTGCTATTTTAAACTATACACTGGCACCTAATGGGGTACTATATATTAGTGATTGTATTTAATTATGAAATTAAAAAAAAATAAAAATAAAAAATGCATACCTCATGATGTTTCCATCCAGTTTTGATAAAAAAAGAATATAAATTGAAGAAAAGGGGCATCTGGAATATATTATTGGAACTAGCACAATTCTAATTCTTTAAAACAGATTGTAATGAAAAAATATATTTCGGTCACTACTGTCTGTGAGAGTCCATTTTTGGTCTATTTATAAATTCTATTTTTATTAATTATAATTTAACGACACAGAATTAGATAACTACTTTTAATAGAAAACTACTTGTAATTCTAAAATTGATAAAAAAAGGCTAAATTAATGGATTTTGTCATACATGACCGTGTTTTCAAGTTTTGCAGAACCAATTGATGGTATCGGTTTTCTTAACTATTTTGTCCTTTTTTTATTTCTGTTATATTCAGTTACTTTTTTTAAGCCACAAAGTTTTCGATTGTAAAGCACTCTCGAATGCTTTTGCATCATAATATTGCCTTAAATTGAATTTTCATAGTAACAATTTAAATTGACTTTTTGTATAAACAATGCATTTATTAACACATTATAATTGCTTATTTAAATGTGTCTTTAAGACCCAAAAATACTTTATATGAAAAATAATTATTTTATGGCACCCATTACAGAAAAAAATAAGAAGTTCCTTTTCATTTTATTTTGAGTTTTTGTTAGACATGATAAATAATTTAGTTTATTATTCATGACAGTTTCATACATATCACTAAATATATACTGTCCTGAGTTTGTGTAGTGACAAAAGTAGCAAACAATAAAAATAAACCAACTTGAAAGAAAACTTCTTAAATTATATAATATGAAATAGGCTATATATAATAAACATAAAAAAAGTCGAGTACAATTCATAACCTGAGGATTCTGTTAAACCTGTTTTTAAATTTTAACTTTTTTAAAAATTTTTGAAGAAAAATAACATTCCAAATTTTTAAAATAATTCTGTTTTTATAGAGTTTAAAAAAGGTTTTCCCTTACATCAGTCTGCATCACAGTCAACTTCAACTGAAAATGTCAGATTTTAATCGTAAAAAAAGAAAATTCTGTGTGTGATACAACTATAAATTGACGATGTTCGGATTATTCTCCTTACTTCTGATGTTCTGCCAAATTTTATGATTCTAGGTCGACTAGATTCCCCTGTAGGTTTTTAAGAACAGGCTTGCAAGTATCAAAGGATGTGACAAATTGGTCATATTTTGATTGTGTTGACCGAAGTTTCTGAACTTCAAGTGAACCTTTTGCATTCATTTCAACTTAAAATCTGTATTCTTTCGCGAGACAAATCGTCTCGGTAAATGGACACACAAATAGACGGATAGATGTGGAACGTGAGCCCTTCATGCAGAGAGCGTGCCTCCACAAAAGGGTGATTAAAACTGATGCAACATGGATATGTTGGCAATATAACGTGGATATGTCACCGAATTCACTTGATGAATTCTACCAGTGATTCCAACCCTACAGTTTTAACTGTAGATCTACAGTTTTTTGGAAATTCACTCAGTTTTTAGTTTAGGCCTCGAAATCTACAGTTTTTAATTAAGATGCTGGAGTCATCTCTTTTATTTGTTACGTAGTCCGTACACTAAGTCAGCTCCAGTAAAATCTTCTACATCGGACCGAAGTAATTGTCAATTGATTTAATAAACGGTGTTAGTGGTGGATGACATATTAAATAAATCATTCGGTCGATGTCTGTTTAATAATAATAATAAAAAAATTAACAATTGCTTAGGTGTTCTTCTAATCTCTCGAATCAATATTCAATTCTTTGGATGAGATTCGTAGTGGAAACGAATTTAAAAGGTCAGCGGTGGGTTTGCATGCTACATGTCAATGCATGTTGCAGACAAGCGTCTACTATGGATTTCGCAGATTAACACCTCACACAATACAATATCACATTACTATCATTAAATACTACAAAATAACAAAAAGATGTAGATTTACTGTTTTTTTATTTGATATTTACAGTTTTCTACAGTTTTTTTTCAAGCATATCTACAGTTTTACTCTATGAAGGAGTTGGCAACACTGAATTCTACCCTATAGTTGCACTTGGAAAAAGGTTTTATTACACCACTAGCTGACGCCCGCGGCTCCGGCCGCGTGGACATGAATACCTCACTTTTTATACCTAGTATCCTGCTGTTATTGATATTTAAATTCCATTTCATGGATTCAGTCTTGTTCTCTTTTCCAATCCTGCGCCTGTTTTTTTGCAATCTCTCTCGATTCCGATATTGATTCCGGTTTCTTGTAAATTATTGTACAGGTAAGCATTAGGTGTGCATACGATCCAGAAAATATTGTCGTGTGTTCTAGATTTGATCTAAATTTCCCCAGCCATTTACGTGTAATTGTGTTACAAACAACCAAACATTCCGTCGCAAAGTATCACATTTGTAACATTATTAATATTGACAAAGTACTGACATTTCTAATACTGTTAGTAATGACGAAAGGCATAAATACGATATCGTCCGTTTTAATTTACTTACGATTTTCCTTATTATTAAACAGTGATGTAGTTCCAACGCGCCCGGACAGTTAGACGATCGGTCTGTCGGCGGGGCTCGCCCCGTCGCCGACGTGCCCTCTCGGCGGCCGGGGCGCGACACCAGAGCCCGTCCAGGTGGCCGGTGGCGCAACACGACACTCACCCTCCGCAAATTAGAGTTACGATTGCGTTTATCTCGCACCGCCCAAGCACCCACTTACGCTGTCATAGGTCGAGTGTCACCCGCTTTCGCACGTTTTTGCACGCCTCGCTGTCTAGTCTCATTCTCTTTGTCGAAAATATATACAAATTTCGGAAACGACGTAAACATAGTCACAATCGGTAGACACTCTGTCTAACTTTGGCTTTGGCTCTGCTTCATCCTCTGACACAGTATCTCTTCTCCCCTAAAATCTTTCATCGCTCACTCTTGCGTCCTTCTTTCTCTAAACAAAGCAAACAATGAGCATGACCGGCAAAGTAAAATAAAATTAGTGACATTTAAACGTTCTAGTTGTTACAAGTCATACAGATGAACATGCAAAAAAAACTAACTTGCATTTTATGGGACAATGAGGTATATTAGTTTCTTTGTACTTTTATCAAAATTCAGTTGTCATTGTTAAGTTATAAGTAGGCATACAGACAATCATACAAGAATATAAACTGGCATTAATTTGTTGAGTACAAAATGGTGTACTCTTTTAGTATACTAAAGTTCATTAAAATCGATTTAATTGCTCTTGAATTATGAAAAAACAAACGAACAGACAGGTAAACAAACGAACAGACAGGTAAACAAACGAAATGCAGATTGTGTCCTTTTCCTGATGTCAAACTCCGAGCCAAATATCATCAAAATCGGTACAGCAGTTTAAAAGTTAAAACGTCACAGAAAGACAAACACTTTCTCATTTATAATATAAGTATAGTTTAGCTAATTTATCGCTATTTACTGGCATCTCTACACTCATTTATTGTAGGGTGGTCCCATAAATGGTTACCAATTTAGTTTTGCTTGAAAAAATATTTTAATATTTATAAAAATAGAAACATGGTAAATGTTATCCATACTATGCACTAATATACGCCCTTATTAGGATGTGGTGCTATGTTTAGGGCGACCTTGAATAAAACGTCAAAAATATTTGCAAATTGTACTAAATCTACACGTTATTTGTGAAGTTTTATCTCACTGTTATAATAAATTGTATCCTATACTAATACATTTATCTACAGTCAGTAATATCCAGAGATAAACAGTGGAAAAGGCTGTATTTACCATACCTATCTGATGACAGTTGCGATGCCTTGAATTCATTGATGATCTTGATTGATTTTTGAAATGTTAAACGGCCAGCCCATTGTCACGGCTCGTTTAAACATTTTAATGTCACATGCTTGATAAGAAATTGGAACAATCTCAGTGTCGATCTCTGTGATAAAGCAATATTATTTCCTCGTTAAAATCGATACAATATGTTATATGATAAGACTACAATATTTGACGTGGAAATTGGCATATTTCTGTTAACAGCTAGTCGACCCCTTCGTTTGAGGATTCCTTCTGGAATCACTGCATTGTTAAATACCGACCTGGTATTTTCAGTTTTTTTATAACATGCTACAACGCGTTACTTAATAATGATAATCTCGTTAAAGAGAATGTTAAAAAAAAATAATTTTTAACTTAAAAAAATGAGCATTCCTTTAAAATGTCACCGGATATTTAGTTTCATACATTGAAACTATAACCCGCCGAGGAACATTTAAACACAGAGCCTTACTACCTAATTGTACCAATCACGACCAAAGGCTTTATGTATGTCCCAACCAACGGCGAAGACTTCAGGCCAAAACCTCACTCTCACACCACCATATCCATCCATAGGTGTGGCAGATACAATAACTTAGGACGAAGTTCTAAACTAGAGCGAATTTTCGATCGCTTATAAACTTCTTTTAGGTAATCTAGAAGCTCACTGATAATGATAATTTCGCTTTCAATGTAGCCGTCAGTGTAGCATTATGGATCTGATCGATCTAGATTTTGGGTATCCGGTGCACTCATGATAACTACCATGAATACGGAATCATACCGAAAGAATATGGAAGCGGGAGTAGACGCGTCAGAACTGGCAGTAATTAGAATGTCACGAATACATGAAATTGTATAGGTAAATCTTCTAGACTTGTCGCCAGTGACATTCCTAGAGTTACTCTTCATTGTGAGTTTGGCTATTTGAACCCGTGGAGCTTTGTGAGGTTGTCATTATAATTCTAAATTTACGATTTATCATTTGAAATAACAGTAAAATAACGATAGGGTGCGCGCGGCGATTATTTTACCTTTTCAGTCTTATTTTCGCAGAAAACGTTACTGCTCTGCCCCTAGAAGACTTAGCGTAAGGATGCTCATAGCTTTTGTTACTTTCGTGGGATTAAAGAACATAACAGCAAAGAGTGTATTAATATCGGATCAATGGTTTACGAGACTATCCCACACATATTTTTAAGGTCCAGTAGCCAACAAGGAACCCTTATAGTTTCGTCATGTTCGTCCGTCCGTTCGTCTATCTGTCTGTCCGCGGTTTGCTCAGATATTATTACTACTAGAAAGCTGCAATTTTGATGGATACGTATTAATAAAGTTGACAAAGTGGTAGAATAAAATTTTGAATTTTTTTTAATATACCTCCCCTACACGTAAGTGAAGAAGAATTTTTTTCTTGTATTCCACGGTGTCGAGTATCGTTGGATAGCTCATTCAAAAAGCATTGTGGATCCGTGAAAATATTTTTAAATTTAGGGATCCCTTTGCGAAATATTAAACTTTAAAATACTAAGTATATATGATGAAGGTAAAAGAAAAACTATCACAGCTAACTAGGCATTACAAGTTAACGAATAAATAGTCTAACAAACATGTAAAAAGTACTTGGAGAAGTAAAAAACAAAACTTCGTACTAATATGATTGAAAATAGTTCAGGTGATGTCGGTTGTGTAAAATAGGTACTAAATATAAGTTAATGAAAACCAAAAAAAAAAAATATGGAAATACAACTTAATGTACCGTGTGAAAATAATAGAAATATAAAATCACAACATCTTTAACTCGCGTCATGTGTGGGCCCGTTTTTAGACGTTATTAACCGTTTAATCAATGAAACCGTGAACTCATTTGATAGCTTCATAATATCAAAGAAAAAGCCCTCTTCTGAGCCCGCACGTTATGACTATGGATCCCTACACCGCACGTGGCCCGAAACGCACTTGGCCAGTCTTTTTTTCTATAGCCGTTCACTCACATTCCGTGTTAATTAATGAATTAATGAGAAGTTCTTGTTGAAAGCTACACAAAATTATGCTACAGTATCTTGTTAGATAAAAACCCATTTTTTTCCCTTATAGATTGGATTCTGTTGTGTAGATATTGACTTTCTATAATAAAACCTTACAGGCCTTTTTCCTTTATTTTCATGTAGTTCGGATGTGTAATATTCTTTTTTTACTAATGTAATCCAAAATTGTACATTATACTTTCTGATTTTGAAGTCTGATTATTGATTTTCAGATATTTACATGTTTGCAATTCTGAGACTAAATCATATCAATACGATCGATATTATATTACAGTTTTTAGGGTTTCTTATCCAAATTGTGTCAACGGAACCCTACTACTAAGTCTTCGCTGTCCGTTTGTCTGTCAAAAGGCTGTGTCTCGTGTACCGTATTAGGGAGACAGTTAAAATTTTCAGTGTGTATTTATAAAGTCGCCATAAGAGTAGGTAATAAAAACAAGATTAAATAAAAAATTCAATGGGGCCCACATACAAGAAATGTATTTCTTTTTTGGCGTCTTTTGCTCTATTTTAATAATGGCAATAGGTAAACACTTGAAATGCTTATACAATGTGTAATAATATACAAGCTATTAAAAACCAAAAAATAAAATAAAGTTAAATATGAAAAAGGGTCCCCACACAAGAGACGTGTTTTTTGCACAATTTTATTTTTGTTCGTTATTACGACTATTAAAAATTATGTAGTGTCACGCAGTGTATGGCAGTAACAAACCCTTTGTGTGCGAGTCCAATTCGCACTTGACCGGTTTTTAAATGAAATTGGAAGAAAAAATAATTTTTATTTCATATAGATATTTTAAAAGATAAAATATTTTTTTACAAGGTCAGAAGTACAACAATACAAATCGATGCTCAAGCGTTATAATTATTTAAATATTCATTAAAGCGATATGAGGCTTGTTGTACAAGCTGCGCTTTGTGCATTTTTTGGATTTGCTTTTAGTTGACTTCACAATTTATTTATAATTTTTATTACAAAAAAAAAAAACGAAGCCAGTCATCAATATAGAAATGAATAACTTTAATTATTTTCATAGACATTGCACATTAAGGGGGCACATTGAAAGGAAAACACCAAAATGTCCGGAGGTAATTCCAAAAACAAGGGCCGCTCCCGCAAACACGAGGGTTGGGAGGAAGCCGGAGGCGAGTTCTACCAGGAGCTGTACCCCGGCGCGAGCAACGACCAAGACATCTTGGACAACCTTCAGAGGGCTGATGCCGCGAAACTGGCCACGCTGCTGCCGTCGAAGCAGGTCAGAAATGGTGAGTCTTACATTCATATAAATTGCGGCTTATACAACGATTTCATCCATCGTGTCAATCGTAGAGATTAAGAGTATGACTTGTTGATCTATGTAGATTTGACTTACACACGAGGAAATAAATATACTGTGTAACAATAATTGTAGTTCATTCACTGCAACCAGCTCGTGGCACTGATCTCGGCTTATATCGACACAATACAACGGTCGGTTGTGCTGTGATCTACATTTGCATATATATTTAACTGACCCGCCCGCTTCGCTGGGCAATTTTTATTAAAAATAAAATGGCGAATGATTTACGGAATTCGAAAAATGAGTAGCCTAGAACCATCTACAAATCATTCCGCTTCGAATGGTCCTAGTCCCATGCCTATACGTTTAGTAGTTTTTACGTGATTGGCGAACAAAGACAACCTATTTTCATTATAGATGTATGGATTGAGGAGAATACATTTTCGCGTGCTCCTTGTGATGTAACACATTTTTGAAGAAATTGGAGGCTTTGCAAAGTCCGGAAACTTAATGTTTTCATGCTACTTGATTTTAGGAAATAGATTTACATCTTATCGGTGACGTTTCGTAATCTCAAGAAGAAACTTTGACGGTTTTTGCTATAATGTCCGTATATGTATGGTATGAACGTGTGTGTGTGTGTGTGTGTGTGTGTGTGTGTGCGTGTGCGTGTGCGTGTGCGTGTGCGCGTGCGTGTGCGTGTGCGCGTGCGTGTGCGTGTGCGCGTGCGTGTGCGCGATGCGCGTGCGCGTGCGCGATGTGCGCGATATGCGGTGTGTACGTGTGTACGTGAGTGTGTGTGTGTGTGTGTGTGTGTGTGTAGTGTGTACGTGTGGTGTGTACGTGTGTGTGTGTGTGCGTGCGTGTGTGTATGTATACGTGTGCGTGCGTGGGTGGGTGCGTGTTTTATGAACTCTACAACTTTTTCTTTTCCCCATAACAGCATTCGAAAGAATTTCATTAAATTTCGAATTTCTAATGATGAGTCCATTTCCATCGGTGCACTACGTTTTGGATGACCTAAAACTAAAATTAAAAAAAAAAGGAAACTAATTAATCGACCAATTCCAAAATTTTTAACGAATCTACTGATTCGTTTATTCGTCGAGGAAAGTGCACTAACTTAAGATTATCTAAAAATTCGACAATGTGAGCTCGATATGATGACTACATTTGAAATAGCTTAAAATATAAATACGACTATTTTCCGAGCTGTTGAATCGTGTACGTATGTCGAGCGCGTGAGTCCTTGTATACCTGCGTGCGCGCAGTTAAATGTCGAAAATGTTTAATATTCGTTCCGATTCAACACGAGAATCGTAAACGGAAAAACTATTCAAAGTTCATTTCTTTCCGAACATCAAACTTTCTCTCACGACCGCGGACTTTCGCGAATCGTATGACAAGTTTTGCGATCAATATTCGCAAATCTTCAGTGATATCGATACTACTGGTGTGCTCCGACTTCGTTTACCTTTCTCACATTTAGCACTGTCCGTCTGCAACAGCGCGAAAACCGAACCTCGGCTTTTGCGCCGCGTGCACAACGCACGTAACTCTGCTGCTGTGAAGTCGGTCACGAAAGCGTCGCAACGGCGTTAAGTAGAAACGCGGGGGTGAAGCAGGAAGGGCCGGGGGGCGTCCAAACTGCGCATTGCACCATTCAGGGCGGCGGAGTTTCGTGTGAACGTATATGGAGTGACGTTCGCGCTAATCGGTGTTCGGAGAACTTCAAACGGCGCACCGGCACGTATCGTCCATTTAACTGACACTCCAGTAGTCGATGCGGTAAAACGCAATAGCTGTTCATGTTTAATCTCTTATTGATCCGTCGTTGAGTATGTTCGTGTGATCATTGCGCGGGCGATATTTATGATAGGGATTTAGCTTTGAGAGGTCGCGTCTTTCGCCTAAGTTTCTGTTCAGCTCAAATGCTCAAGTTTGTCAAATCTCGTACTTAATATAAGAGGAAAGGTAAGAATCGTTAAGTGCTTTTTTTTTTTTTCTTAATATATTGTGTGTAATCTCGTTCTAATTAGATGCCCAGATTCGTTTTGTGTGTTTACTAAATATATATTATAAAATTGAAACGTCTGTTTGTTTATATATTTCATGCGACAATTACTGATAATTTTATCACGAATATTGAGTGCTTAATTTACCTCTCACGACATATGAAGTGTCCTTCAACGATGTATAGGAATGTGGAATTTAAGTACTATTTATTTTTATCACTTATATTTAAGCCGAAGAAATGCATACTTAAACTGTACTACAATTAGGTAGTAATTTATTTGTTAAAAGTTTTACAACTGTTATTTTGTATTGTCTAGGTAGTATATGCGTATTAGGCAGATCAATCATTTTTTTTATACATTATTAAAATTCGATAGCATTGCGATTTTATCTACTATTAATTTAACTTTATATAGTAATGCTTTTACAATACTGCATATTTTACTTCATGTTAGAAGTGATTGGTGAATGTTATTAAAAAAATATTATATTGTTTGTCTATGTGATAGTTTTATTATAACTATATTTGCCACTATGTGTTAACGTCTAATTTATTTATAAAGCAATAAAATTATATATGTATGAATTTGTGTTGTGCATATATAGATTTTTTTGAACAAAAAAAATACCCTTTTTTCTAATAATATTGCTTATATATGTGTTTACCAATATTGTAACAGAAGAATGAAGAAAACCCTTCTGCATATGCACTAATTCCACACTACAGAATGTAGGGACATCCAGCTGCTCCATGGGCGTTATTTATACGAGTTTAATTTCATTTCATTTCATTTAATTGACTCAATATACCAAATTTTAATAAACAGTTGATCAGTGTACTGATATATATCCTGCGGATATATCGACAGCGCTTTAACAGTAGATTTTACATTTTACACGGCATAGATCGTATATGTTTAAAGGTTGCGTGTTTTTTTTCTGCCAAAACCAGTCAACCGAGACCGATTCATGCACACCGAACGGTCGGTACCGTTGGACCGAACGCACGTTTTATATATATATAGAAGCGAAAGGTATCCGTTTGTGTATTTTTTAACTATTTGTTTTTTATATCGCCAAGGCCACCGGACCGACCGACCACGGATTTTAACACACAGCCCGGTTATATTTCGCGCGAGAATAAGTTGTACTACGATATGAGGAAATGTTGAGGTGTCTCATATATTTTTCATAAAAGCAAAATCAATTTATCGATCGATGTAGACTACTCTGTCAGAAGCTAGGCTGGGATCGGAAGCTGGACGGAAGCTTAAACTTGGATCGGAATTGGAATAGCGACCGAGAGCGAGATTACGATCGGCATAAAGGTCTAGATTAAAGGCGGAACCTAAATGGATAGCCTTGAATTTGTTACATCAGTGGGAAAAGTTAATTGTGCACGTGCAACATTCCTTTATACTCGGTAGAAATTAAAAACAAAATAACAATTTTATACAATAAAAAGAAATGCTCAATCGACCGTCTGTCCATCCATCGATTATCTACTGTACCACATATGCCTTTTGTTAGGTGCCGTTACAATTGTTGTTATTCAAACTCCGCCAAAGGTGACTTATGAAAGCGACCGCCACGCGAACGCGGCCTTATTTGTGCACACTTCGATGTAAAAGCGATAGCTTATTGCTATACCACACTTTGAAATGGCTGACCGGAATTCGATAAAATTTTGCCAATGCAAATTATGGGACCGAGATTAACATAAAAATCTATGCGCATGCCGTTAGAAACTGCGACGGAAGTGAAGATTTGGATCTACGTAACAACTGTTGCCCTTTCAGGAGTTTCAAATTAAACGGTTTATCTATTATCGAAAACATAATGGGCTGCGCAAAGGCTGTGAATTTGAAAGAAACGTGACGAAAACCGCCCGACGCGCATGCTGAATGTATTCACGTTATATAATACTGCATTAGCGTGTCGCCGTGACGCGAGCTCGTAACGTTTTACCCGTTAGAAAAGCGCCTAACTTGCCCATAATTTTCGCTTCAAAAACGAAAACTGTTTAATTTCGCATCAGCTTTATTATCTGCGGCTACACCGTCTTGAAATCCGGCGAGCGTTTAGTTTTGTAGTGGAAAATTTTTAACTAGCTTTCGCGCAAGCACTTCCCTGCACTGCACATTCGTAAAATGCACCGCAGATACGTCGTAACGTTATCTGACGACCTCGCAAGCTGTATATACGTAAAGGGCCCGCCCTTTTCGTGATCTCGCGCGTGATCTCATTGTCGTCATCGACGGGTCTCAATCACCTCGCAGTTGTTGATAACCCTCCCCACAATCCTTCTAGGTTGGTAACTTAAGCCCTCCGTACTGGCTGAGCGATGATCAGCGGGGGGGTGGGGCGGGGGGGTGAGATGATAACGGCCGTCGTCACTGAGGTGTTCGCCATCGGAGTTATGTTTCGTCAGTGTGATGCGTTTTGACCACCATTAATTACTGTGACTCCCCCCAGGATGAAATTCTGTTAACAAACGAGTTTCTCAGAAACTTTTGCTATGTATTCATAACCGTTGTTCATATATACTAAATTATTACATAAAATGCTGCATGAATTACAAGAAAAAAATACTTCATTTTCATAAGTAACTCATTTTCGGCTGTTTGAGTAGTCACATCAACAATTGTCACTTTACTAACAGCGAGTGGAGCCACTGCGAAGGCTGAAGCTATTACAATAGCTTCTCTACAATGATGGTCATTTTGTAAATATTGAAGGTCTCGCAAGTTTAACAACTGAACGCCGTCTCGGAGAGCCAAGGGCATTAATAGAATCGGTCTTATGATTGTATTCCATTCATGAACGTAACGACTGTTAAAATGGTCATTGTTAAAAACGGTGAACGATGGCGGACCCGGTGGTCGACGGCACCGCATTCGAAGCGGAATGCTGCAAGCACCTTACCGAGCAAGCGGCGGCTCGGCAAGACAGTTTTTGAAATAAACCATTTTAAACCGTTGCCCTTGCGCCTCGAAGAGGTCGCCGTTTCCAATCGCGTTGTCATCAATTTTATCTATTTAACATGTATTGTAACAGGTAACAATCATACAGCGTACAGAAAGTCGTTTATGTATTCGATTTAGATCTGAAGTGTGACCCATTTCGACATACGCTGCGCCTGATCGGAGCCACATGGAAAACTGATACCATCAGTGTTTATATAATTAATAAAAAATAATTATATATTAATGTACAATGACAGTTATTTATGATTAACGCAAATGCATCGCAATTTTTACAGCACAAAATCTGACAGAGATAAGAAATAAAACAAAAGACATCACAAAAATAATAGCAATAACAATAAAACGAGATAGATGTTTATCAACTCGGGTAATCGAAGAAACCCACCAACGAAGGATACATTTTACATGAGTTCTGAAAGAATTGAAGCGAGCGCTGAACACGTCAAGGTCGAGGTATTCAGTAGACGGCTCATTGCGCGACCTGCATTTACGAGCGACGGGATCAAACAGACGCGTATTGTCACGGCGCTCGTGTAGAAGGATGTCTTAGAATGTCTATGCACGGAATTTGTGTTAATTTTGAACGTAGACGATGACGACAGTCAGTACAATAAATTGGTTGTCTGTAAATTCGGTTTACGGACGATAATTTTACGTGATAACGTCATAAGAAAACATTGATGAAAAATTGCATTCTTTTATGAATTGAAATGAATTATCATCACTGAATTATCATTATTTTGTATAATACAAAGAAGGAATTAATTGAAAATGACAATGTTTTCGATAAATTAACATTTATTTGCACTCGTTAATTCAAATATTTTTCTACTTGAATTATACAGTAAAGAGATAGATGCGTCACAAGCCGAACGCTTAGGCCGATCGTGTCTCTGTATTATTCCGCACTCTCCCTCGCACTCTCGGCTCAGGCGGAATGCGACAATGAGTCATGCTTTTTCGTACGTGCAACCGCGTTCATCGATTTACAAGACGTTATCACGTCAAAACGAGTGAAGCAATAATTCATGAAGATAAATGAAGCTCCGATGATTTCGCTCGATCGCTAATTTCAATCCACTTGCCCTCTCTTGCCACAATATCTGTTCATCGCCTACGGAGATTTAAATATGGTCGTTGTGTACCTCTAACAGCTAGTTGTATGCCTCTGGAGGCATATAACTAGCTTCTACACGCGGCTCCTCCCGCGTGGACGTAGAATGGATTCACACATTTTTTATATCGACCAATCATTGTGTCGGTCATGATCCCAATTTCGGCCCGCTCCTTGTTCTGATTCCGGTTTAGTTATAGATACCGGTTCTACCTTTGCTACATTCACGCGAGCGAAGCCACGAGGTAGAACCTGTAAAAATTGTAAACTATGTCTTATTCTAAATGTATAAGCTAGAATACTGCGAAGTTCCATCAAAATCCATATATAGTAGTTTTGCGTGATAGTGTGACAAACATCCCGATCCATATATCCTCACAAATTTTCGCGTTACTAATATTAGTATGATAATAAAATCAATCACACACCCCACTTATTATTTAGATGAGTAAGAAAAAATAAACAAATACATATTAAATTAATATTATTATTATTATACAGCAACCACGAAACGGTCACGGGCGACCGAGAGGAGGCAGTCGACGGTGAGGACCACCCACAGCCGCGACGTGCACCTCTCCATGCTGCCAGATCTGTCGGGTGCGTTGAGCGTGCATCGTTGGATGCGATCGGCTTTGATGCAATAATTTGTCTGGTTCAGTTTGAAAGAGGTGGTCTGGGACCTCATCTCTGATGTCCGGAGATTCGATGAATGCGCATTGCCTTGCAATTAATAGAGCAATATATGTTTTATTTTTAATACGGTAATGGTAAAAAATAATAATCTTACACGCTGATTGGAACATATCAGAAAGATACACATTTAGAGAAAACATTATACAAACTTGTATAATATTAAAAATGTATATAAAACAAGCTATGTGTGAATTCCTACCATTTCCTTTAAAATAAATAGTAATCCAAAGGATTACGCATATGCTTTGACAGTATAAGCTATTTAAGTTATTGTTTATAACAAAAAAGCTTTCTTAATTTCTTGTTTATTAAGTGGGTACAATTCTTAATTGCCACCACTATTTTTGACAATACACACAGTCTACCGATCGACATCGGAATTCCTACTTAAAAAATGTGATTTGATCCTTTTATGATATAACATTGATGCTTACTGTGAATTTCGTTACAGAAAATCTATCAAATGAGGAACGAACATGGGAAGAAATAATGCAGATCAAAGCCATGCCCGTACTCATGTCGCAGAAGAGGGAAATAAAGGCGAGACTGCAGGTAACTTTCGTTTATTGACCACCATGGACTCCAGTTCGCATACAATCAGCCAGTTCGCTAACTCAACCTGGTTAACCGATGAGTACGTTAAAATGATGCGAGGTACATCATAGGGAGTCAAATAAGTTTTTAAATTCACATAATCGCCGACAATTACACTTAACTTTTATACAGTTAACCACTATTGAAGTCAATTTATACCAGATTCATAAACTTGTCTCGCCTTGGTGCCCCTCGCGGCCGAAGCGAGTAAGAAGTATTTCATTAACTTGACACATTTTTGTTCTGACAATCATTTCTCTTTGTTTAAATTACATAGCCAACTAAAATATGATGAAAATTGACATTCGATTCACATTTTCGTCGTATTTCTGCTCATAAGGCAAATTTCTTCGAGAGTATGTTGCAAAATTTTATTTACTACCACCAAATTGAGGGACAGTTAAATTAATTACATTTTAGCTACTATATTTCTTATCATCTGCCCAACTTAATAAGTAATTGTAGATTCCTCACTCTAATAAATGATGCCATTAATTGAATAATTTCGCTTGAAAACATTGGTCATAACGCACTGACAAACACTAAGGTGACTTCATACCGATAATACCATAACAGTATAATACATTGTCTCAAAATTCTTTATATTTTAATTTGTATCTCATCAATAATACAAATATATTAAAAGCATAATCTCGTAATGCATGCAAAATATTTTAATTTTTTGTTTTTCAGAATGCAACAAAATTAAGATTGCAAGGCTTTGAACAACTACAATGGAAACAGAGAAAAGTGTGGCATCGATTCAGAATAAGGTTCGGTGAGCTTATAGGGAAATTGGAATTGTGGCAGAGCTCTATGAAAAAAATCGAGGGAAACTTTGGAACGGGTGTGGTCTCCTACTTCTTGTTCTTAAGATGGTTGTTGTTCCTGAATCTGGGAATATCCATATTCGTGATCCTGTTTCTGATACTGCCGGAAGTGTTGTTTATCGAAGAGGAGACGCTATGCGAGATACCCAACTCGACGACCTGCTGCTCCCACGCGTACTTAACGAGAAATTCGACAAGCTCAAACTGGGTTTTGGACGTGATACAGGGCACCGGTTGGATGGAGCGGACGATCCTATTCTATGGTGTGTACAGTAATCAAATTTATACATACTATATAAGGCCTGTGAACGAGAGGGAGATGTATTACAACATGAAGTTAGCCTACATCCTCATACCCATAACCTGGGCGCTGTTCTCGCTCGGAGCTATCGTGAAGTCGGCGGCGAAAGGTTTCAAAGAGAGACTGATAGAAAACGAGGGACAGTTTTATATGTATTGCAGTTTAGTCTTCGGGGGCTGGGATTTTTGTATACACAACGACAAATCTGCCAAGATCAAACATAAAGCTTTGTATAACGAGATAAGGGGCTGTCTGGAAGAAGAGAAGTTGAGGGAAGAGAAACAGTTGAGGTCCAGGGAGAGTCAAATTTTATTATACATCAAGAGGTTATTCATAAATATATTGGTGCTCGCTATATTATTCGGATCGGGCGTTCTTATATATGTCGTTTTCAATACATCGCTGGAAAGACTGAACGAGAGGAGCGACGGTCAGTCCACCGCGCCGCAGGATCACGCGCAGACTTCGAGGTTTTTAAACAACCATTCCAGCTCGACGCCATCGAGCGAATTCGATTACGGCGGCAACGTGACAACGAGCGAGAAATTGACCATCTTCAAGCAATACACGTTGGACAGCATCTATTTCAGCCAGTTCGAGAACCTGATACTGGAGTTTCTGCCCTCCATCTGCATCGTAATGCTGAACATCTTCGTCCCGGAACTGTTCAGTTTCTTGGTCGGTTTCGAGAATTACATGCCGGCTGTTGTGCTGAAAATAACGTTATTCCGCACGATATTCCTTAGGCTGTCGTCGTTGGCCGTGCTCCTAAGTCAGATATACATGAGGGTCACTTCGCCCAATCGTGATGTATGCTCTTATGACACGAATCTGGACAGTTCTACTTTGGAATGTTGGGAAACGTACGTTGGTCAGCAGCTCTACAAACTTATTTTGACAGATTTCGCGGTGCAGTTCGTCACCACATTCATCATAAACCTACCCAGAGCCATGTTGGCGAGACACACGGAGAGCAAATGCTTGAAACTCGTAGGCGAGCAGGAGTTTTATTTGCCGAAGCACGTTCTAGACATAGTATACACACAGACCATAATATGGATGGGCACGTTCTTCTGCCCCTTCCTACCAATCATAGGCTTCCTGTTCTGCTTCGTGATCTTCTACGTGAAGAAGTTCACCTGCCTCGTGAACTGTACTCCGTCGGCGACCGTCTACAGGGCTTCCAGGTCGAAATCTATGTTCATGTTTGTTCTTCTTTTGAGTTTCGTCATATCCATATCGCCTGTGGCTTATTCCATAGCGGAGCTGCTACCTTCGATGAACTGCGGCCCGTTCAGGGGCTATTCCAACGTCTGGAGTTTCATGATTGCCACATTCGATGGTTTCCCTTACATCGTGAGGGAGATCGTCTTCCTGTTGGGCACCTCCACTTTCGCTGTCCCCGCTTTTGCTCTTCTATTACTCCTTCTGTACTACTACTGGGCTGTGGCTACTGCTAACCGGCATATGGTGACCGTTCTGAAGAACCAACTGGTTCTGGAAGGACATGATAAGCAATTCTTGTTGAACAGGCTCAGCGCTTTCATAAGGCAACATCAGAGGAGGTGCGAAAGGGCAAAGAATAGAGCTAGTTTTGCCGACGAATCTTCTATAAGACAGAGTTCTAGGTAATCGGTTTTTAAATGGTTTTCGAAGTTGTATCAAAGCCTAGATTAATGAAAAATGAAAATTTATTTACATATTTTATTAAATCAATTTCAAATTAACATATTTTAGCACTTTAAATTTATTTATTCAACTCGTTCTAGTCCGTAATATTGTTAGCTTAAAAATATTAATTTTCCTTAATATTTTGAAAGCTTTATTTTATATTCCTTATTTTTTTTTTATAGTTAGTTGTCACATTTTACATTCCTTGAGTTCATCCATATAATACCTCCGTGTGTACGTATGTATTTATGTAAAAAGTAATATATAACATAAACATTTATAAAATAGAACCAAACTGTCTTCTTTTACATTGTGATATGAAATTATTAAAAAAAAAATTGCTCACTAAATCTAATTTAAACTATTTTCCGTATTTGCTCAGTGTATTCTTCCATTTTATTGTTATATTTGTTTATTTTTTTTATGTCTAGAAAAACATTGTATACAAATGATGCATAATACAGACTGTAAAAAGTGTAGTCAATAGAACTTTAAACACAAGGCTGTTAGATATGTAAGTTAAAATAGACGAGGATTTTTTAAATTTACATTCTTTTTTTACTATACACTGTCAAAACATATGTGCTATAAAATATTCGGTGCTAGTTTTTTTTTTATGTGTGCCTTATATATTTTTATTGTGCCAAAATTTTTTTTTTCAACTTTTTTTTTTTTTTTATGTATAGGTAGTTTCCATACAGTATTTACTAGCATTTAAAGCTATAGAGGCCGTTTAGTTGCATTGTGTTTTAGTTTTGAATGCAAGTACAGAAGATATCGTAAATGTGTTTGTAATATTTTTACTAATGTTGAGTCTATTTCGCGTGTGCGACTCATTTTTTTTTTTTTTTTTTTTTGGCTTATGAATTCAATGTCGACTGTTGAAGAATAAATAAAACGGTTGTGTATCAAAAATAATTTTCTATGGATGTCAGAATAAGGATTAAGCTAGACAGCTCTGTTGAGGTATTCTGTTGTGTTAAATACAAAGTTTCTGCTTTTTAAAAGATCGAACCCCGTGTCCTTTTATATTGACTCTTGCTCTTTGTTGATAAAATAATAAAAATGAGCTGCTCGACATTTACGCATTTATTGTTAAAAATTAGGAAAGTGAATATTAAATTTAAAAAAGGTTAATACTATTTATTTAGCATCTGAAAATTAATGCATACACAAATGTTTATATAAAAGCCATGAAATTAAATCGCGGCAGGTAATGCACAAGCGACAATTTTTTTTTTTATTTATTTAAGATTAAAAACTCGACAAGTACGAGCTGGACTCGTGCGACTAGTATTCCTAATTATAATTCATAAGTAGAAATTTTTTTTTTATTTGATATGAATTGTCACAATTTGTTTTGTAGAAAACCATTTTAAAATGAAATGTATTCATAGCTAAAATTTGTTTTGCTCATATAGCCATATCTAAATGTTAAATATTTTCAACAAGGACAAAAACGTTTGAATATTCTGTTTAAAGAAATTATATAATATTATAGAACTCTTGCATTAGTAATTTATTTTGTATTTAAGCACTTTTTGCATTTTAACTTTTGAAATATAGAATATTATTTTCAATTTTGAATTTCATGTGATTATTTATTTGTATCTGTTATTTTCTTTTTATATTTTTTAATAATTTAATCATGACTAAATTGAATTAAACATTTTGACATCTTAAGTAAAATAATGTTTAGTTGTATTGTTATGACTATGTAAATAAAACAACAAAATGCATAAAATAAATAAAACTGTGTATTATATAAACAATTAGTCACAGAATAGACATAATAGTAATATTGGTGATTTTTTTTTTAAAGTACATACAAAGTTAATAAAAGAAAGAAAACAAAAATTTCTCTTTAAATTATATTTTTTATTGATATTAAGTAGACACTTAAGTGAACGTCATATTATTATAAAATATATTATTTATAGACAAAATCGAAATCCATCTATTTATTTAT
>BGZK01002927.1:0-37288 GCA_005406025.1 Eumeta japonica | reverse complement strand
ATAAATAATTATCAACACAACAGCTACGACCTCCGAAATATTTTTTTTTTATCAAATTAATGCTTATTGCTATCGCTATGCAGTGGAACGATTTAGCAACCTACAATTCGTATGTGAAGAAATCTCGCAACTAATCCAAGCCCGTATAAAAATATTAACTCGTCAAATGACCGAAGAACAAATTGTTTAATACATCAGAGCATGTGTATGTGTATGTAGAAATAATGCAAACAGTAGTGGTTGAAACATTTGCAGATGTTGAACTATGTAAACTATTAAAGAAGTAAAAAAAAGTTCATTCAATTCATTTATGATTATAGTTTTTTAAAGTTAAAACGTTTAATTCCCAGCTAAGTCAAGCTACATATTTACTAATCCGGGTTTTATTTTCAAAAATATATCGCAATCATGCGCTAAGAAGACCTTTGAATTTTAATGTCATTTATGCCCGATTCTGACATCATTTTTATATATATACATATGAGCATTCTTTTTAATAGCGATAAAAAACTAGACTAGATTTCCTTGGTCACGTTATTTAAAAAATGTTGGCATAAACAATCTGAAATAAAAACAAAATTTTGAAATTTGTTTTTGTATTAAATGTATTTAAGCGAACGATAGAAAAAGCTTCGAAATAGAGGAACTGGCAGTATATCTTTTTAAATTTTAAAATTGTCACGCACACGTTACATTTGTCAAGAAAAAATACTATATAAACAAACTTTTTTTGTTTCAGAATATACTAAGCATTAAAAAACATATTAAATGCTTTCACTACTCAACTTTAAATACTGCGTAATAAATTCGTTGAATATTAATTATTTTGTACACAAATTTCAAACAAATGCATACTACTTTAGTAATAATTAACGCGCACGTCACGCGGTAGGTGCTTATATTTATATGAAAAGGATTATAATATCAGATAACAGAAGTAATAAGCAAAAACACAAAAGATAGGTTAGGTAAGCGGATCGCTGTTGAAAGCGTAAAACAGATTACAGCTCACGTGAGCTCTATTAATTTGGTCCTTTTGTGATAACCCGCAGATAACTTTTTTTAAAATTTCACAAACGTATGAAAATGTAACTCATTTATTCATTCATATGGGCTGAGAGTGATATAAGATCAAAATTATGAGGTAAGTGCAATGATAATCACCAACAGTATCTGCTATTTATTTTAAGCGATAATATCCGAATTACCAGAATAGTAATAATCACTGTAAATAATTACACTTTTGTTTTTGTTTTAATTTTTAATTCTAGTACATATGTACATATTGCCTTTGGTTATTAGTGCTTGAATTTCGGTCAGCATTAAGCATTCAACCTAATAAACATTTTATTTATATAAATTTCCAATAAGAAAGAGAAAAATTTGAAAATCAAGAGCCACGGAAAGTAAAATGAGCAAAATTTTTCTCAGCATGTAAAACACTCTTATAGCAGAGGCAAGTAAAATTAAATTAAAGTCACTACATAAAACATTTTAATAGGGCTTTAACAGTATGCGTTAACGAGCATCTGTGTGTTGTATATTTTCATTGTGAATTAAAGAAGTGTGAGTAAAGATTGAATGGGAAATAAAAAAAGGCACAAGAAGAGAAGAAAAAATTAAATAATACAACCACATAACGCTTGTGTTTGCATTTAAAAGAATTTCACCGACATTTAGTTTAGTGGTGTTTCTGGTGGCAGTCGTACTTCGGACATTCTACTTAGAGTACACATAAATTTAATACTACACCTTAATTATTAAAAACTTTAACTACTAGTTGCATAGAAAAATTAAATGAAATCGCAATTGTTACGTTTATAATTGTAACAAAAATATATATAAAAAAAAAAAAATCCCCGTTGACTAAGTCTCTTTAAAACAAAAGTGTTATCTTTAAAACAAATTAAAAACATTACAAAAAGCTAGTAATTAGTTGCTAGTACAATTATTTAAATTCATTACGAAACTTGAGAGATAATTTCAACAAAATGATTAATTAATTTGCAAGTCTAAATAATACATATTGCGAATTTTGAAAAAATTTTTCGAATTTAAATAAAACGCGATTACAAAGAAAATAACGAAGAGGAAGTGAAAAGGTAGTAAGAAATTTGTAAAAGAAGCAAAATAATTTAACTAATAAGAACAGTTATTTAGCAACAAGTGAATTGTTCGCTTTTATTGTGTTTCTTCTCATTCAAATCCAATCACCATTGAACACCACACAACCTGCTGAGAGAAAGATTTTTCTTTACCCACAATCTCAAATCTGGCAATAGAATTAATAAACAAAAAATTGAAAAAATCAAAAGCTATCTATAACTTAAAGAACAAGAAGAAATTCGAAAAATATAAAAACCTTAGCAGAACATGTCAAATATTTGTGTTAACTGCAAAATTATAAGCAGCAACAATCAAAACAACAGCCGAAGCAGTAGTAACTTTAACAACAAGTAACAAAAGAGTCACTTATTGTGCAGAGAATGAATGACGCACTGACGACAAACCTGTGCCAGAACAACTAGTACTAGAAAAGAACCTACTGACTAGACTGTTGTACCAACCAGCTACAGCTGAAAACAAACACCTTAAAGCAACAGCAAAACTATTTCAAGAAAGAAAAAGGCAAACGAAGAAGCAACAGGTTGCTTTCTTTAAGTTTCTTTATTTATTTTTATTTGATTTTTTGATTGACTATACTGGCTTCTCTCTGTTTTATGAATACTAAATAAGCTGTTTAAGCTTCATAGCAACAACAACATACCACATTCCAAACCAAAATCATCATTTATTAAACGAAATTAGCAAAAAATAAAAATTGAAATTCAATAAAAAATTGTGACAAATTAATTTAAAAAAGAAAACAAAAGTGACATCAACTCCAGCTAAAAATAATTAAAACAAATTTAATTAAAACCAATAACATTTAAAACATATTTAATAACTTCAGCTAAAATTTGCGTTGTAAATATCTATAACTATACTACGCACAACGAGCGAGATAAAAAAGCTTGTTGTAAGATTATCTTTTGGAGAACATAGAAAAAAGCAACAACATCATAATTCACAATCACTCTCATAAAATTGTCGGAATGCATATTCAACGACTAATTTGTGGAAAGAAAAATTTTATCAACAGAAGTGCTAAACAAACATTTTCAATTGAAGCGATTTCAAAATTAACAAGAATACACAAAAAAAAATCCCATAAGTTTTAATTTTCTTTTCGTTAAAACAAGTTTTCAAAATTCTTCACCATGGAAACCTTTTATGAGTCTGATCTAAAGGATATATGGGATTCGGACCTAGACCCGGTAAGTCAGTGTTTTCTCCATATTTAAAGTGAGAACTATTTTAAATTATTATATGTGTGTATGTATTTATGTACATACATGTAGCAGCTAAAAACACATACAAATTAGTTCATAAGATTAAATAAAGGGCAGCTTGCGGAAATTGCGTACTCATTTAGGAAAGTTTTAGGTCAAAAGATTTCCTGACCACACCCTCGTTAATGATCAACTTAATTGCTGTTTCAAAGAATTATAGTTTCTTGAAGAAATTCTTGTTGCATTTGGCACATTTTTTTTAAATTTTTTTTTTTTTGTTATATACAAATATATGTGCATTTTTATTTGTTTACTTGTATTTGCTGGAACAACTTATCTACGACAAAGGAAATCTAATCTATACCTGAGTATGAGGGGGGAGTAAATTTCATTATCACACAAAGAGCCAGTCTTAACTTTGTACCTTTGCTTTTTTTTTAATAAAACAGGAAATTTTGTTGTCGATGTCGAACTTAAAATGATATTTTTAGAAGGAAAAACAAAAACAAAAACTACAGATATGTGCAACTCACAATGCATGTGACCAGCATGTGTCAAAAGAAATTTCGAAAAGTCATAATTTTTAAAATATCATCATCTATTACATATGAAAAAAAGTAATAATAATGTATTTTTCATGCGGATATTCATTTTGTATGCAAAATTTTAATTGAAACACATTTCATCAAATTGTTATTAATTTTTCTGAATAACCAATTATTTTTTTAATAGTTTCTTTAAAATAAACATTGCTACATTAATATGACATATAGAAAAGTATTTACCCTTCAGTTTTAATTTGTATTTTATGGCATACAAACATAATTGTGTTAAAATTTTAATTTTTTACTCTAATGAAAATTCCAGGATTTTGAGACGTAGATTTGGCCGAGACGCCAATCTCAACTAAAAATATTGTTTTGAGCTTCTTTCATATTTTCCAACTTCATTAATCATCACACAAACTAAAAGCTGAAGTAATTAAAATACGGGTGCTTAATTAGAAAGCAGATTTATTGAAACAAAACTTATTATTTCCAGTAGATAGAAACGAGCATCTTTTATGCAGCAAAGTGAGTCTATTGTCGTTTAGCTAAATAAAATACTACACAAACGGCAAAAGTACAAAATTAACAATTACGTGCATTTGATCAAGTTAAGCATAGATAAGAAGTAAAATGAAATAAACTTAGGTGGCTGAGTGGTTTAAACGTCACTACAAATAGCTCAATTAGCATGAGCCCGACTTCCAGGACGCAGGGAACTGATGGGCATGATTAAAAAAACTGAATTTAGCCCGATTAAGAAATGTAGCTGATGTAGTCAGCTTTCCAATTGTAGTGTGCAGAGAAATGCTATATTCATTAATCCAGGAATTTTGAAATTTTCGTTTCACAGTTTGCGTTGTTAAAGAAACAAGGTGCTGAAATAAGTTATCAGTTGTTTTAATAAAACATGTTGTTCACAAAATGGCAGCACAAATGTTAGGCCAATTATTGGATAACTACTAAAAGTTGTTTCCTCAAACTTGAAAATAATCATATTTTAGGTAAATTAATTATATGTTTATCTACTGTGTGAATTGTTATAGATTAAACTTTATATGCACGTATTTTGGTTTTTGCTATACGACTTTTATCTCATTTTCATTTTAACTTTTATTATAAGGCTTACAATAAATAAAAAAATAAAACATGTGTGAATATCTAAATTGGTTTGGCACTGTTTAACTGATTTTTTACGAATGGCACGGCTGCTTTGTTTAAATGTGCAAAAATTAAAAAAATTTGGAGAAAATACTCGAGACAAACTTATTTTCAATCAACTTGTGAGGAATGGGAAAAGAAAAAATCTTGTGGATAATTTGTTTACAAATAAAGTGAAAGTGTACGAAAACCGGCGTGACCTTTTGGGAGACTCAAATATGCTTTTTCTGTTATAAATTCAATAGAAAAATATATTCTCTTATCGGATTGATAAGGTAGTAGCCCATTTCCCTACCATAATATCCATAATAATATATTTGAAAAGATGCAAACGATTTGTTAATATTCAGCAATTGAAATGTAAAAGCAACATTTAAATTTAGCATCCACCAACATTATCCCTTAATTTAAAAACGTTTACTTGTATAAAACAAGCTTTGAAATTATTTTATTAGAATTAATTAGAATAAATTATATGTTTACATGGAAACCCCGTTAAAGATGAAAGTTAGCTTTGACTTATTCAGAGCAAAAAATATCACAAAAATAGTTAACTTTCTACAACAATCTTACAGATAATTATGCATACTTTATTAATCACAATGCATAAACTAAATAAATAAAATATGAGTTGAGTTTATTATGAGTTTAGGTCGTTTTAATATAATTATATTATATGCCAATATTTTTTCCTTCGGATAGCTGCTTCAGGGCAGAAAACAAAAAAAAAAACATTATTTTCTGCCCTGAAGAAGCTATCCGAAGGAGAGCGAAATATTGGCATATAATACATAATTTATATTAAAACTGACCTAAACCTAATAAAACTCAACTCATTTAATAAAAAGGGTCGAACAAATTAAATATCAAATCAATAAAATAAAAAAGAAACAGAACGAAAACACATTTCAACTCTGCTCTGAATCATTCTGAACCAAGTTAGTGATCGCACACGAGATATTGCGTGTTTAAGAAGCCAGTCGTTAATTTTGTTGCTTACTGTATTTACACTACTTTTTTTAACTAAATTGTTTTTAATTGCTTTTGGTGATAAAACAGAAACCAAAAGTATAAAAATTTAAACACTCAGAAGTGATCGAATTTTTAATATTTTTACAAAATTGAAATATGTTTGCTATTAATATTACTTCAGCTACAAAGTCAATCTTTTGCGACTACTCGTAGCTAGAAAACACGCCAACAACAGAAATAATAATTAATTTTTGTGATAAGTATGTTCTACTGAAACCATTTCAAAAAATAGAAACAATAACAATTGCAAATGTTTTCGCTTCAATAAGAGAAGAAACACTATTTCCTTATCAGAAAAGGAAATGTCAAAGAGACTGTTGTTACACAAAAATAATAATAAAATGTTTCTGTTTGAAGATATTTTCTGTTCAAATTGTTCTTAACAATTGTATTTATTGAATGCTTGTACATATTTTAAAATGAGGGTGATGTTATTTTGCTTTCTTTTAACTTAATTAATTTGTAAAAAAACATAAGTTTTGAAATAATTATAAATGATTAAAAATCACTAAAAGTATCCAACCCTGACATTGTTTTCATATACAAGATTTTTATCACTTTTCTCATGATAAAAATATTTCAGATAAGAACTACTTTCAGTCCAAAGGGGTTATTCGAGTCAGCATATAAGTTTATACATAAATGTATATTAACTTATTTTTAGATTTTTCAATATGAATTAATAAAAAATTATTGCAAGTAATAAATAGACACTAACCCTAACATTGTTTGAATACAAAATTTGTGCATTGTGCTAAAAGTATTCTATATAGTTAAGCATTATTTCAATATATGTTGACTTTTGTTCCTCTTTCTTCATTAATTTGAAAAAAAAAACATTAATGATTAGAACCCACTTAAAGTCAATAAACCAGCCCTGACATTATTTTAAAGTAAAATCAAAAATTTTTTTGTGATAACAATGTTCTGACTCAGAGCCACTTTTCAGGATTATGTACGACGATATGCCCCTCAACACTATCAAAAAAAAATAATAATAATAATAATAATAATAATGCATTTGCATTAGGCAGAAGCCGAAATTAGATACCAGCCAAATAGTTACATAATTGATGTAGGGTTATCATAAAGTAATAGGGCGTTTTCGTTTCAAGACGACACATATTATTTTACACTGTATTTTAGGCTCAAGTTCACAACTTTCAACTAACCAATAGTTAATTAAAATCTGTAATATATTACATTAAAGTATTTATAAAACTTAAAATGTAATTAAAGCAAAAATACAAGTTATAAACCTGTAACAAACAGCTGTTAACTTAACTAAATTTATGTCTTAAAAAAAAAATTTTGTCTCGATTTGCATGAAAAACTGTTATAAAATGTTACTAAAAGTTTAACTAGCAAAATCGCCTCATATTAAATTGCCTGCTAAACATATGTGCAACACTAAACAGTGTGGTTTAAGTGAAACCCCTAATATAATAGCAAGTTAAATTGAATGATATATTTGAGTAAATTGCTACAATTTTTAACAAAAATAAACTTCACTTCCATATACAAAAAAAAAAAACCTAAAAAGTGTTTCTCTATTAGTATTTTGTACATGTTCTTTAACAAGTAACAAAATAAAAGTGATAATTTATTGCTTCTAAGACATGCACAAACAAAATTGTTTGCACTTGAAACTCAAAATGCATTTGTTTCTTTGATAAGTGGAAGTAAATATTTACATATATAAATGGAATATATTGGCCAAGAATCACTACGATAGTATAACCGAAATGTTCAAGACATTTTCACTAAAATATTAACATGTGTTTTTAGCCCCCATAGAAACGTGCAAATATTGACATTTTTATATCATTAATATTCATATAAAATTTCAATAAAAAAAAACTGAATTTAGTTTCCTTTTTAAAAGAAACGGATACTAAAAAGCTTTAAGGTGATTACTTTCACTAAAATGAAACAAATGTCTAAATTTCTACGAATTATTTGTTTTTGTGCAAAAACGAAAATGATAATTAATTAATCATATTGAATAACTAACAATTTAAACATGTACGTATGTATTTATAATTAAATATTTTGCATCAAATCAATACTTTTTTTCTTTTGCTTCAAAACAAAAAACTAATCAAATTTATTTGCTTTGTTGTTTTTATGTTTCCTAGTAAAACTTTTATAACGTTATCAATTTAAATAGAAATAAGAAAATATATTACAAAATATCTTGATAAGAAATTAAAATAGCAAGAAAAAACAACAAATGAAAAAGCAATAACGAATAAAAATACCCTCTTTAATGACTTTTTTTATTCAATAAATCAATTACAACTTGGCTTTCTAAAACACTTATCGGATAATAACAAAATGCTGAACGAAGTACTTGTTGGTTGGTTGGGTGAGGGGTGTTGGTTTTAAGAATATAGATCGTTAATAAAACAACATTCTTTATAAACAGTATGGAAAAAATTTGTTTGCAGAATTATCAATCATATGTACCTTGTAAAATAAATAAATATTACGGGAAGACTCATAAATAGTTTGGGATTTCCCTTCTGAGGCAGGCATATCAAATAAAACAAGCACAAAATGTGATTTGATAGATTATTGATTTTGCTGGTAAATAAATTGGAAAGTTTTCAGTAAACTGAAGAATAAAAGATTCAACTGTGCAGTTAAATAAAACAACGGCAAATTTTACAATAGCAATGACTTCACATTCGCCTATTCACAAACTTGTGTAAATTTGCTAAACGGTTTAGCATTTATTTCTAACAATGCAATTGCTACTCTTGCGGATATATGCAAATACACAGCTGAGAACAAGAGATAATTAAAGAGAATTATGTCCTCTACAACAAGTTAACAAACTAAATCAAGAGCGGTTATTTACAGCCAATAGAAAATATTTACAATTGCATAATTTTCCAATCGCAAATGCACAAAATAATGAATAGAACTATTTTGTGTATGGTTGCATTGGGGAATTTGTTGCACTGTATCACTACAAAGCAACAATCCATTTAGGATAACATATTAACAAATGAGTGCTTTAAAAAAATTGTGTGTACAAATGACACATATCTAATGGCGTTTTCTTTTCTGTCAAAAATGCTACCCTCATGCTGCACTTCGTTGTTTATCATGTTCTTTTCTAAAAACATGATACACTTACAAAGGGTATCGCGTTCTTTTCTACACATGCTGCACTTAAAACTGGCAGAAAATATGCCCGATCCTACACTCAACTTGAAACGAGGTGTAGATACTGCCCTTTTTATCATCTCTGTTTTTGGTTGTTATACATTTCTATGCAACTAAAAAATTTTTATTATTCATTTATTTGCAATTATTTAAATGTAAAGAAATTTTATATTCAATGTTTATTCTTTTTATTTAATAAAAAAGCGACTAAGATTGTTGGTTTGGGAAAATCGTTATGATCTAATTGAAACCCTTGTACACTTATGACAAATCGTGTTCTTTTGTGATCGTTTAAAGTGTAACATTACTTAAGGGTGCTGGTAAACAGTAAAACATATCACATGTATGACAGGTAACATATTTGCTCAGAAAAGAAAACGCCATATAAGAAAGTTTTGCTGTGTGATAAATGTTTATGAAGTAGTTGTCGCTTCCAAAGAAATTAAGTAGCTGGCTGCATGACGTCAATTGTAGTCGTCTGCTTGTGTAGACATTCTGTGGTGAATGTACTCAATGCTTCAAAGTGCAACAATATGAGAACTAAGAACTATTAGCCAAACATAACACATATTACACGACATAATCATCTGCAACAAAATTATAGCTTTCCTTAGTGATCTGGACATGCCCACTTTCTATTTCCTTTAGAGAAATCAATGCATTATGTATGCACATATCAGTTGTAGATCTATGGATTCTCTTCGAACATTATTAAAAACATTATTGAAGTTCAGTGTCATTTATTTGGGGATTCTTAAATTTAGAATAGATGCTGACAAATAATTTCAGAATCAAAGAAAAATGTACAAGGTAACAAAAATAATGCATATTCAAGTTAAGTTTTTATGATAACAAATGTTTAGACAAAAGAAAAAATATTCAACATTTTAAAAAGTAAATGTTATCGTAAGGTCATTTCTTTTTGATATGCTGTGATCATCAAAGTTTCATGTTTGTCTCAGCATATTTTAATTTTCAAGATTTTTTTCCTCTTTAGACTGTTTTGTATGTTTTGCGTTTTTCGTTTAGAACGACAAAATGCATTCTTTCAAACACAGATTATATACAAAACACAGAACTTAATAAGACCTTATCTGCATTATTCATAGTGTTTGGAAATATTAAATAATATATGTATATCATTATTGAACTGTTGCTGCTGGAAAAAGCACATGTTTTTAAATTAATATTTTTTTATTTTTTTGCAACTTGTATCATCGTGAAACGTGAAGTTAAACACAAACTGGACTGAAATTAATGTGCCCAGGGTGTTGTATAATAAATGCAATTCAATTAATAGAAATCCGTTTGCTTAGTTGTACTTGAAAATGAGAATTTGAGAACTTTTACCTTGATGAGATGATAAAAATAATTTAAATATTTTCACAAAAATCAATATTTAATTTTCATTATAATAAAATATTGCTTCGCCATTCACTACAGTCTGGAGTTTAGAATGCAAAAGGTCACAGTAAAATTGTTACAAGAAAGTAAATCATTAAACTTTAACTAGTACAAATTTTGAGTGTTGTAAAGAGCCAAAATTATAAACTTTAGAATAGAATTAATTCCACATTTCAGACAGTTTATTTTGCAAAGGTTAACAAAATATATATATAGATACGTCATGACTTTTCTTTGTAAAACAAACTATTAGAATTGTAATCGTAAAGCATAACTATATGAAAAGTTAAATAAAATATAACACTTTTAGGCCAAATAAATAACATCAACAGCCAATAAACAATATGATTAATACATAAAAAAATTAATGCCTACCACAGAAGGCAGACAGTAGAGCGACGGGTTTTAAATCCGTTTGGCTAACTGTCAATATTTAAATGGATATTATTAGAAAAAAAACTATAAAATAATATTTTAAGTAAACATATGTATATAAACACAAAAATAGGCATTATGACAAACTGTATTTATTATGGCTTAAACTTGTTTGTGTTACTTTTCTTAAATGCACACATACATACATACGCATGTATAATTTTTTATAATAGTGGCCGTAGCGTAAATAATTATTAAATTGGGATACAACTACATAGAGGTATTTGAAGGGAAAATGTACAGTAAAGTTGTTGTTACCTTGTAAGAAAATAATTGGCCACAAATTGTAACACATAACGGATTAGTTTTATTTTCATTATTATCTACCTGGCTTGAAGTAAAATTAAAAAAAAGCAGAGCAAACTCAATTAAATTATTTAATTTGTTATATTAACATCATTGGGTATGGTATGTTTCTAAGTTTGTTCAAATATATTACAGTGGTTTGAGTGGTTTGATAACTAGCAAAAAGAAATGAGTTTTAAAAATGTTGCTGAAAAATATGAACTGCCCTAATGCACATCAGTTTATCTTAAGGTCATGTTTCACTATCCTATCCAGTAGTACAATATGTCAAAAACTAGTGTGTGTTCAAAAAGTACGATAGTGTGGTATAAAAGTGCAGATATTTTTGACAAGTCTGTCCGATTTGCAAAAGTTTATGAAAATTTTCATAAAATGATAGATTCTATGCGATTTTTTTTGTAAAGCTGTTTTGCATCATATTTGTATAATAGTGTGGCACACACAATGCCATTTTCAAACGATTTTTTAAAAGTCTTTCAGAATTTGCTGGTATTTTCAAGTGAATGAATCGTACGACAGTGTGGGATACTGTTGTTATTGCAACTAGCGTTTGAAATTTTTTCAAATTCTTTACTTAATCACTCCAAAAAGCAGGCATACCTACATACTACATAGTTGAATAACTAGCAAACCAAGAAAGGAAAGGTTTTAAAAATGTCGCTTAAAAATATGAGCTACCCTAATGTACTATTTATTCTATCCAAAGCAGACAGTTACAAGTCCAACATTATAGTGACTTTTCAGCCTCAGCATTTAATTATACAAATTTTTAATTTAAAAATCATGTCTGGCATCAGAGAAAATTTAAATTAGGAAAACAAAAAGAATGCTGAAGAAACGAGAAGTAAACCATAGTTAAAAGTTAAAGAAAAAGTATGTATATTGTTAAAGAAAACATGTTTCATTTGATATAACAAGTTAGTTAATAAAATCATTTCACTAGTTGCATTTTTCTATCTTAAATTCTGTCTTCTTTTTCAAAAAAAAAATAAAAGTAACACCATTAAGAAAAAAAAATTAGTTCAGTAAAGAATAAAATAACAAGACACAGTTTTAACTCTGACATTTATAGTGGAGAGAAACGCTGCTACGGTACAACACGAAATAAAATTTAATTAAACGCATATAAAATATATTAACAAAAAAAAACAATTTAAACAAAATATTAAATGGTTTTAGCTACGCCTCAGTTATTTGTTTTCCTCCATTTCACTTTTGAATTGAATGAAAATAATATGTACATATTTATATTGTTGCCAAGAGTAACACACAGTGCTTAGACAAGAAAAATTTTTAAAAAGAAACGCTTGACAACTTTTGGGTGTACAAAATTTGTTTAAAAATAAATATGTATGTTTATAACAAATCTTGGTGTAACAAATTAATTAAAATGGACAAAAACGTGCAAGTTTTGCCAACATATGTTAGCAAATCACGTTTTGCATTTTCTTAACTTATATACTAACAAACATATGCATGTCATTTACATGGCAAATTGCTTCTTTTTTTTCTATTTGAAGTAAAAGCAACACGCAATTAGTGGGTGTTAAAGGGCGTTGTTGTTATCTCAGAAACTGTATGTATGCAATTCTTCCAAGGAGTGGGATAAACGTTAGAGAGAACAAAACACAAATCATATGATTTCCTTAACTTGTTTAAAAATGTCACCCACGTGCTGCGCGCTGCAAGATGCGCAAACACAAAAACCACCAACACTGCCATTCTCATTAGAAAACCAAATAATGCAAATCATTCTCTCAGATTAACAGTTGAGCAAGTTTTATTTGATTATTCTTTAGATACATATCGCAAGCTCTTAATTTATTTACCAGAGTTATTTTTGTATAAGCACACAATACTGCTCTTTATATCAAATGTTTAGTTTTTTTTTTTAGCGAAAACGAAAATGTATGTCAAATTGATCATACAAAACATATGGCAGCCAAACGCAAAAAATATAAAACTGTATATACTTTTGAGGTTAAACTAGCGCAAAAATGTTGGTAAATTTTAGTGAACGTAGTCGTAAAGCGGCTTTGAAGCAGCAAGCTGCAATGTCACTATATAAAATCTAAAGATAGATATATGCAAACAAGTATAATGAGCAAATTTTGTGTTGCAAGAAAAGGCAGTTTAGAGCCCAGGATTTGGGCCACAGTGACCGAATGAAACAGCGGCATGTAACGCCGTTATATAAAATATAAAGATAACATTATAACCAAAATTGCAGAATATTTAAATCGATTTCGCATAGTATGAAAATATATTTTCTGCCTGGGAATTTAGTAACTGCGGTCAATCAATTCCTCCGAATCGAAATACGTTTAAGGAAAAATTAGCTATACCTGCATTATTTATTCTGAATTCACACACTTTTCTGAGTAACGGTCTAGTTACTCATAGAAAATACTGTAAATACATAAAAATTGTTGTCTCTTATTAATAACGTAGCGCTGCTCTCTCTCCCAAAAAATAGATGTTTAGCTTGCCAAAGTCAAATACATACCAAGCGCCTACTTGCTTTGTTTGCAAGAATAATAATACACAATAGCCCTATTCACAATCTTGTGCAAATTGTGTTGCATCATTACATTTGCAAAGCGGTTCAGCATTTATTTACTCTACACTATCAAAATACATAACAATACGATTGCTACTCTTGCATTTATACGCAATACCAAGATCTAGTAGTTTTTACATGCAACATTTGATGGCAAATCAACAGCTGCGAACAAGAGAGATGTATTCTGCAACATGTAGAGCAAACCAAAACAAGACCGGGTATTCACAGTCGATAGAAAAGATTGTGAATAGAGCTAATAATAATTTCACTATTCTATGCCAGAAGTTGAACGATTTTAAAACAGCAACTTTGAACGGTACAACCACTTATTAAAGTTATACACAAAAAAACAACACAGGAAAATATCAAGTCTGTAACCACTAACGTCCGTATTTTGACTTTGTATTTATATATGAAATTAGTTGAATTCAATAAAAAAACAAACGTACTTATAAGTATTTATAAATCAGCTTAAGTTTTAGCCTCAAATAATTATTAATATGGAAAGTTTTATATGAAACCGCGTGTATGTAAATATGAATGTGTTTCTGCATACATGCAGCCAAAATCATATCGAAATTTCGATTTAAATAAAACTTAAATCGGTAAGGTTGGGCATTTGAGCTTCATTTATGTTTGTGCTGAAAAATAAATTATCGCTTTTAAATAGAATCAAACATAAATGTCATTTGAATACGAACCCAAAAAATTTTTGAACAACATTTTTCTTTGAGTGTTTGAATATACATACATAAATAAATGAATAATTTTATAATTATTGCTGTTCTATTTTTTATTATTGTGATGATAAAATCAGTTGAATCTTTGGTTTTTTATACATATGATGCTTGCAACGTTTCTCTTTTGTTTTCTAAATGCACACATGTTCAAACGTAGTCTTCGAAAATTTTGAACAAAAGAAATCTTTTGCTCAGCAAATACATATTTTCTACTACCAATAAAATGTCTTTACATTAATTCAACAACAAAAGAAATAAAATTAAAATTAAATGCAATATTGTTGCTTGCAACGTACAATCACCGGTTTGCAAAATGAAAACAGGCAAACAAAATTTTATAAATTGTTGCTGGCTGAGTAACGAATGCAATTTATATGACGACTCACTCTGTTGTATGTAGATGCAAGTCGCAGAGTGAATGAGCGAATGCTTTTTCTTATTTTATTTTTATAAATTGGCAAAGTATTATGTATGAGTGTATGCATTATATTTATTTTTATGGTTTTTACTACTAATTTTTTTTTTGTTCAGCTGTTTATGGTGTCGCACTAATACATATTTTGCTTCCAGTTGCTAGGTGACGTCAATGTGAATGTACATTTCAAAGACAAACACACAACACCATCACCTTTGATTGTTTTTTTTTCGTCATTTAACTTTAAGCCTCAATGTTGGGCCAAATTGAAAAGAAAAGCCACGATAAAGCAACACAATTTTACAGTTCCGTCTCTTGTCTTGCGGAAGGCAATAATATTCAACTAAATAACAAAATATTATATAGTAGAAAAAAGGCAGTCAGCATTGAAATAAATCTACAAAAAAAAAAAAAAAAACTTTAAACTCGTTATTGCGCTAATATTGCGCCTGAATGCAGAGTTTCTTAAAATGTCAAATCTAATTTATTAACATATGTATTCATATATGTATTTATATAGGCTAATCAGAAACTGGTTCATATTTGCAAACATTAAACAGCCGACATTTCATAAACATTAATATGCAAAACTTCCAGTTTCTCCAAAAGCAACAATTCAGAATCGCTGCTTTCAAGACTTTATAATAACAGGCTTAAGCATGAATTCAACCAACACCACCACCAACAACAACAACACGATCAAATGAAAAGCAACAAATTCAAAATGAATGTATTTGAAATAGCAACAACACGAAAAAAAAATTACAATATTCAATAGATATATGTTTTTTTTTTTGGTTAAAATAAAGGCACCTCACTAAAAAAAAAAAACCAAAATAAAAACGTAAATGGTTACAAGGTAAAATAGTTTGCAGAAATTAATTTCATTTATACAATTTAAAAATCTTTCTTTTTGTTGCCAAATTTATGTATGTTGTTGCTTAACGATGATTTAACATAAATCATTTTACAAAACAAACAAAAACACAAAAGGAAACTAGAAAAAAAGCAACAAAATTTTTAAATCCAATTAAAATAAAACAACCAGCATTATTAAAAATTATTTTTGATTGGAAATGAAAGATGAGCGTGAATACACGATTAAAAACTCCCAATATCTCTGGATTAATACACATCTACATGTGTATGCATGTATGTGCATGCACAGTGAGTTTGAAATATGATCTTTTTGTGGAAATGAAACTAGAAGCGGATGGGATGGGATGGGTGAATAGCAAAGCGACAAAGAAATCGAAAATTGTGCAGCACAATTTTTCTTTCAAATTCAGATAGTGCTAAATGTTGCCGTCTTATTAAAATATAGCAGCTTAATAAATTTCCAGCATATCGATTGATATTTTTTAGAAATGTTTGAAAATTTACATATAAGCCATTCTCTGCTTTTCCTTAACAGAAGTTACAATTAGTTTAATAGCAAATAATCCGATAATTTGGCAATGACAACATATAAAGTTATTAAATCTTACGAACTTTGATTGCAATATATCATTAAAAAAAAAAAAAAACTGAATATTTTTCTTAAATTTTATGTCGCAAATAATTTACAATAGCTTTGTATTGAAACCACTAGTGTATAAGAACACAATAAACAAAATTACTAACCTTTTGGGCTTAATATGAATTTGAAATGAGTTTCAAATCTAATATTTTATACAAAATTTTACATTTTATACATTTACATATTTTATATTTTTAAGAATACATATATGCACATGTGTATGTATAGGTGAGTTTAATTAAAATCTGAAACTTATTTTTTAAACACAATGGCATTCAATTCGTTATTTTCTATGAAGAAATTTTATCAGTTTGCTCTACTAACTCGCAATTTTGAGCAAAATGTATGGATATGTCAGTTTAATTATAAATTCCAAAATATTGAAAAGAGAAATTACTTATTTGACTTGTTAGTGTTTATGACTGAATTTTTAATCCTTCGAGGAGTTAATTCATTTGTGGGTGGGGATTATCAGTTTTGTTTTTCTTATTATTTTCAACAAATTCTCACATGAATAAGACGGTTTTCAGTTGCTGCTGTTCCATTTCTATGTACGTACACATACATACACAACAATGTATTTGTGTGGTTATAAATTAATTTATGCACAATGTGCACATACATACACAAACTCATATAGAAGGGTACCACTTACATATGTACATTGTATAAATATTCCGTTTCTAAGGTTTATAAACAATTATTTGGAATAGTGAGTGATAAAATTATATGACGCCTACAAGCTTGTAGGTTTGTTTTGTGCAACAACAACAAATGTGTTATTTTAGACTTGAACAGCAAAATTAAAATAATTTACAGAACTCCCGTCATTATTAATATTCATTATGAAGCACAAAACAAAAATCCTGGGATGTACATACATATGTATGTATATATGTAGATACAAAGACAATAGAAAAATAAATGATAACAATGATATCGTGACGTACCAAGGCAGCCGCAAATAACTATTTTTAGCTGAAAATGCAACACCAACAAACTCATTAGATATGTTAAAAAAAATAGCAAAATTAAATATTTACATATGCAAACATATGTACATACATTTGCCGGAAAATATGTTCCGAAAATAACATAAATTTGTATTTCAGAACGTTGAAACATTCCGCCAATTTTGGTTAATTTTTGTATGTTGCCACCTTTTTGTATATTACCAGTCTTAGCCGACAAATTTCTGTGTGGTGCGGTGTGTCGCATAAGCGTTTAATAAATATAAAAATATATTTTTGTATTAATAAGCCACAAGGCCAAAAGCTGCCAAATGACCAAGTGGTCACAATTCTAAAACAACAAACATCTACTGTATTTTGTTGGTAGAATTATTCTGCACTGTTACATTATTGCTGTACTTTGTTCGCGTTTGTTTACAAATTTTGACATCGACAACAGTACTACAGCCGACTTGATAAACCAGTGTATGTATGTTTCGATTGTTATTGAAATGATTTTTAGAATTAATTAGTTCCTTGATGTGTCACAAAATTGTGTGCTTAAAATCAATCACAAATTAATTTTGCATTAGTTATGCTTAGTATCTGCATCAAGGAAGGAGCCTTTTCCAATAACTAAAGTATCAAACATGTCTGTCACTTTCATGATTGTTATTTGAAAAATTTTCTTCTAAAAATAATAATAATGCCATTTTCAAAAGCAGAAATAAATTAAAATAATACGACTTGTGGCATTTAACTTGCTAACCTTGACTAATTAAATTGACCCTTTTCAACAAAGCACTCAAAAGAATTGCCTGCACCTTTGAGCAACTTTCTTTAAAGCCAGATTCAGCATTGTAAAAGCGTTTTATACAGTTATTTAATAAAAGAAATGCACAAAAAATTAAGCAGAAAAAGACAAAGTGGAAGAAGTATTACTCACATAAAAAGAAGAAGATGAAAAAAGGTAAAATGAAACCTTTCACATTTTTTGCGGCAGAAAACCAAAAAATAATAAGAAAAAAAGCAAAAATGACAGTCAAATTAGCTGCTGCTTAGTTGGTATGCATTGACTGTAAAATAGCAGCAAAACCCTGTCACTTTTTTTTTACAATAAATGTACAATTTTTTTCTTAAAAGTTTTCATTGCTCAGCAGTCACCGGTTGCTAGATAGTTTTTGATTTTTTTTTTCTTATAAATTTGTTGTTTTTTTGTTCAAGTATAATTTTATTTGAATTTTTCGCTTTAAAACTGATGATGTATTTGTTGAGCACTACATACATACATACATGCAAAGCCGATAAAGCCAAACAAAGAGCATTGATATCGTTGGTGGTATAAAGTGAAAGGTGTTCGTTCGTTCGCTCCCACAATTCAAAGTTCATACATATGTACATGCATATATATATATATGTATATGTAAGTATGTACATACAACAAACAATACTGGTGTTTGGATTGTTTCATATTACCAATCCAATTTTAATTCAATCCAGTAAACCAGGCAAATTGCAGCAGCAACAACCAACATTTTTAAAATAAGAAAATCATGTTTATAATACACACATGCATATGTACATATGTGTACATACATGTGTTGTAAGCCAACCAAGCAGCCAGCCAAGATATGTATATATCTAGCCAACATGTAGCAACAATCTTTTGTTGTATGAAATCTGTTTTCGTTGCTTTTTCTTTTTATTTCATTCATTCATTGAGTGCCTTGAAAAGAAAGTTGTTTGTTATTAAACAAATGAAAGGAACTGTTACCAACTTGAACAACAATTGTCTGTTATTTCTTCGTCTTCGTTTTCTTCTTCTTCTATTGTAATTTATAAGTGTAAGTTTTGTCTGCCTGTAAGTCCGTCTGTTAACTGCATGTCTCTTGAGTGCTAAAAATTATTTTTTTCCACCATAAAAACTTGATAAAAACCAAAATAATGAATTGTAATACATAAATTTAAGCCAACAGCAAGCCTTGTTAATAACGCAAGCAAAAATTAATAAATAGGAAAATAATGTTCAGATGCTTTTTCTTCTTTCTTTTAAACACGCGCATTGCATTTATAGGAAACATATGCAATGTTGAACTGAAAAGCAGTTAAATATTGAGATATTTTTAATAATTGAAAATAAAATTAAAAACAAACGTTAACACTGAACTTAAAAGCCTTAATAAAAGCAACTGGAAGCGTTTCAAAGCTGCAGCAAAAAATTTATTTGTAATTAAATCAAATTATTTGTCAAATATTCTTTATTTTCTTTCTAAATAATAAAATCAAGTAAAAAATTTGTATGTGGGTCAGTTGAAATGGTTGGAAATCATCTTTTTGTTTTCTTTGAAATTCACACATAAAGTTATGTTAATTTCTGGTAAAACCTAAAACACCCTCATGTTTATAGTGAATTTTAAATTAATAATAATGGGTTTATAGAATTATCAGCTGCAAACAAAAAAAAAAGTTGGCAATTTTATTTACACATACACACATAAATATGTACAAATGGATTGTAACTAGCGCACAAAATGTTAAAATTTAGTGCTCACCCTACAATCGTTTTAGATTAAAAAGTAACAAAATTATAACAATTCCTATTAAACAGAATTCAGATAACAGGAAAATTCAATTCATTTTAAAACAACTTTTCCACAAATCAATATTTCTTCAGAATAATCGTTAGAACTATTTGTTGTACCCAGTACATACAGATTTTTAATGTCCGTAATTGCAAAACAAAAATATTAAAATTGCTTAACAATCTTTTAAGCGTTGCATGTTGTAGCATAGATGTATTTACGACCCATATTCGTTAAAAATGCAGACACTCTTGTTTTGTAAGAAGCAACAGGTGGCTGGATGCCTAATGAGCATAAGGCTGTTGCCGATCATTCCACACCACACTATTTACCCTTTCTTTCTTTGGTTTCTTCTTTTTATCTCTCTGGAATCTTTTTAAGCATCATATATTTTTAAACACAAAGCATTCTCAAAAAATGCAAGAAATTTATAACAAGTTGTAAAGAATACAGCCATTGCGAAAACGCGTAAATTCACGAAAAAATTGCTATAATAGAAATAGAGAAACCTGAAGAAGTTACGGTGCAGTCAAACAGCTATTTCACATGGATGCTTTTAAGACAAAACTAATCACAGTTTAAGTTCGAAGGCCGTAGGCTGCTAATGTGAACAGCTTCCCCCCAGCTCAAATGAAAAGTAGGTATTTAAATAACTTTTCTTGTTTTCATTAAAAACATTGATCACAGCAATAAAAACGAAACCACTTATGTACGTATGTATGTATATGAATAAATGTATAAAAGGTTTTCTTTTTTGTTAATCTCAAAAAAATATCTTTAAAAGAGGTGAAAGTTCTTTGACTGAAATTATTTTCTTAACAGACACTTTTCAATAAAAATTCTTTAGTTAATTTTGTTTTTTCTTTTGTTACCAAAACAGGTTCTTTAGATTGCAAACTATTTTCAGAAAGGCCTTCATTGAAAGAAAAAAAAACAAACTTTAAATGTAAATGTGATTAACAAAGTGTTTGCATGGTAGCTAAAATGGAAATGGTGTTGTGTACCTACCATGTGTTTGTAGTTGTATTGTTTTTGTTGCTAGTTATAATAACAATTAGTGCTAGCAGCAGCAAATAAGTTATAAACAATCAATTTAATAATTATAAAATGAGTTTGCGGCTGGGCACATACACACACAAACACATGTTTGAACAACTTTGTTCACCAACATCCTTGAAAAATGACTGCAATTCTAATAAGTAAATTTAAGCACATACCTACATATGTATATACATACATGCATATGTAGACACACCGACAAACCAGACAGCAATGCAATGGAAATATAACAAGTTAAGAAAAACCTGCACCGAAAAAATGCATTTCAAATGTTGACATAATTACCTGTTGCTATTTACTACCTGTTGTTTGTTGTATAACTGTAACTGTATATTGTGACTGTGTGAGTGAGTTTGTGTGAATGTGTATGTGTTGTGTATTGGTTGTATGTACATATGTATATCTTTACTTTTGTTTGCATGGTTGATTTTAACAGTTATGCATTCAGTTGTTCAAACAACAACAGCAACAAGTGCCAGTAGGTATTCACTTTAGAACACATTTTAGTTGTGCAAAACAAAATTTGTTAAGAAAAGCAACAGCTATAAAATAAAATTTCTCCATACACTTTCACACAACTTTGGCCTCTGACTCTCTCTCTCTCACTCATTCTTACTGTATTCCAACACTTTGCCTATACGTATATATATATATGTATATGTCATGATAAAAGCAGCCAAAAGCATTCTTAGCAATTATTTGTTTATGCTAATAACAAACACCAACAACAAAACGTTTTAAAGAAAGGGAGGAATGAAGAAAATAGAAATAACTGTAAGCATACAACATATGTATTTGTGTGTTGTTAACATATCTTTATTAATCATATGCAGCAAGCGTCAGTCAATAAAGATTCATGAATAGAAAACGCCAATACAGATACTTATGTACATAGGTGTGTATGTATGCATAGATATGTATATATCTTTTATTAATACTTCGCCATGCATATGTGTGCACGTATAACAAAATATGCGTAATGATTTTGGTATTTGCCTAATTGTTCGCTGTGCTGTGTGTGTGCTAACTTACATATGAACATATGTACATATGTATGTATTTATTGATAACTTTACGGCTTGTCCTGGTTGAGTGGTTTTAAGTGGCAGCCATTATTTTATGCCGATCATGGTCAAGAAGCTTTGCACACATACAATACATACATATACATATGTACATACCCAACAAACCAAAACGATTTAGGAATAACTTGTAACAAACATAAGCCTTAAGCTTGGAAAAGTGTAGTGAATACAATTGTAAAAGGCTTATTAAAAATTGTTTAATAATGAAAACTGAACCCTTGCGATAATATTACTTGTCTATAATATACAGCAAGCTAAGAAGACATAGGCATAGAAAGGCATATTTACAAACAGTAGTAATTACTTAGATTTATTTTAATTTTTCACTCTTAAAACACTTTAACTGTCTGTCCCACGATGTCACTCGACATCGCTCGCTCTCATAAATACATTGAAACCAAAAACAACATTTAAAAAATTTGTTGTTGTTTCCAACGTATTTATGCGATCGATATCGAGTGACATCGTGGGGCAGGCAGTAACATACTTCACTTGTCGAACAAAACACAAAAATGAAAACTTTAACTAATAATACAAAATTCAGGCAAGCGTCAAATATCCGTACATCATTATCAAAAGCACTTACAAAACTGTAGGAAGAAGTCATTTGCAAACATTCTTGGTAAACTGTTATCTGACCAATTGTATAACAAATTAATGTTGTAAAAAGTGTTGTCATGTGAAGCATTTTCAAAGCTTATAAAAGTATGAAATCTCTTATGATAAGCTTATTCTACAACTCATTTACATTTTGCTTGCGAAATGGTCTGTTGGGTATGTACACATTATGTATGTGTGTACATATGTATGTAAATGGCAGTATTTATGCACATCAAGACAGGTTAAGTAACAACAATAATTCCTGTTCACTTTAAAGCCAAATCAACCACACTTTCTTAACTTTTTTATGTTCTGCTTTTGTTATTACATTCGTTCCTCGTCTTTTATATGTTGTGCTTATTTATGATTTTGTATGAAGATGACCACGAACAATATTAATTGTAAAAATAAAAATAATATTTGCTATGACTTTGTCAACGGCCGGTTACAGCGCTACTGCGCTGTTTCCATATTGGTTCTTATATTTTGGCAGCAACAGAGCGTAAATAAAAAAAAAATGCTTACAGTTTAATAACCTCTTCGTTGTATATCTACTTCATTGTAGTTTATTTTTGTGGTTAAAACAAACGACAAAAAAATATTGTAAAGAATTAGCAACTTTTGGAAAAATACATAGGTACTTATATACATACACATGTACATAGGCATGTGTGTGCGAACACAAACTTTAGCAGAACACAAATTTAGAATTACAACCTCAGTTATTTTTCAAGAATCAGAAATAGGGTCAATCTTAAAAACAGTCACGAACAAAACACATACATACCTACTCTTTGTACACAACAGAGAATAGAGAAGTAACAACAAGTAATCAGTGTTGCCATTTTCACATTAGAAATGTAGCAATTTGACTTTGCTTTGGATATTTTTTCTCTCATTGTTTTCAGATTTACAAGTAAATACTAATTTATATAAGCTTTTAAAGCCCGGATCAAGGGCGATTACACTTCATACTGCTAAATAGTGTTACTTTCATTAATTGTTGTAAGCAAGTTGCTATAAATCATTTTGGTTGTATAAGATAATACGTTATAGTCTTATGTTTACATGTAAACATTTGGAGCATTGTTTTATCAAAAATCACTTAACTACTAAATCATTCGCAATCACTTGCGCGTTTCAAAAAAAGACTCAAAAAAGGCTCGTACTTATGTTTAAAGAGTAATTTATTCAAGACACAATAACAAACCACACAGAAATCGAGTCATAAATGGGTCGAACTGAAAAGCGGGTAATAAAAGACCTCTCAAGAAGAGTAGCCGATATAGGGTAATATTTCCTCCTGAAGAAATAATCATTTATGATCAGAAAATGAGCTCATACATATATGCATGCTTATTTCAATCGTGCTTGAAGGGTATTATACCTATTAAAATATAATTTTCTACGAATTCAAACAATGAATTTTCGAATTTTGCAACAGTTAAATTAAATTAACTAATTTATGTTACAGCGAAAATGTGAGATTCGGAACTATCTTCTTTCTGACTACATTTTTAGCGTTTAATTATGCATTAAAAAGAAAATTTATTGAATTAATTATGAGAAAAGTATGAAAGAGTGGCAACATTGCACAATAATTAATTAAAATATAAAAATGCAAGAACTGTTTTTTTTTCTTTTAACTGACGCTGGCTGAGGTGTAAAATAAAATTTATGCCATCAGTTTTGTTAATTTCATACACTTCTTTTTTAATGTAATCATAATTATTATGGCTGTGTATCATCATCAGGAATCATATCAACAGAATGGTAAAAGAAAAAAAATCATTTTTGTGATTTCGCAATTTTTTACAAAAACTATTTAAAATAATGATTATAAAACTAGTTTAGGATTTTTGTATCATGCACATTTTATGTTGTTTCTAAAGAAATTCAACAAAATTGTTTCAACAAATTAATCAAAAGTGAAGCAAGGGAATGCACGAAATATTTTCAAACAAGTTTTCTCTGCAAAAGGAAAAAGTCTTGATAAATTGTTAAGATTGAAGGAAATTGTTTTTAAACTATATCAGCAAACAAAATGCTGTAATTTTGCTGAATTTTATATCATAAAAGACACATCTTTGAATATACAATTATACATATGTGTTACGAACTCAAACAAGTTTTGTAACTGCTTAAAGGTGGTGTTTCATTTCTGCTCACGATATATGCTTGAATGTATCGAACAAAAGTGGATTTATGTGGTTTAAAAAGCAATCAATACACAGTATTTCAACCACGGCGATTAATTTAAGGGCTACCAATAGATCTCTCATAATTTTGCAAATTAAATAATATTTCGCTTTTTTTTTTAATAAAAAAAAAAAATATAATTTCGCTATTGAACGAAATGAGAAGGCGGCCCAAAAGAAATAAAGAATTGTCTTTAGATTTATTATTTGAATATGGCTTAATAACAATTATGTATGTGATTATTTTTGTTGGTCTCAAGGTTAAAAATAATCCTTAATTTAACTAACCAACACAAAGTCGTGAAAGAATCAAAAAGTTAAAAATATGATTTTATTTTCCAAATTGAAAGCAGCACTGTTCACCAAACAATTGAAATAATTAAATTTTATGTTGAAAACTAAAGATTAACGGCTGTATTCATGAAAAATTAATTTATTTGAAATAGACTTTAGCAAAATTCTATATAAAATATTTTTTTATAAAAAAACATTTTAAATTAGTTAAAATTTTTTGCATATGAACCATAAGAACTGGATTATCAGAGGCCGTGGAAGATGACAGACGGCTCGTAATGAAAAACGAAAATCTAAGAATGTGGCGAGCATTATTTCAGGCGATTAAGACCCACCGATGCACAGTAGGGCATAGGGCTTTATTTTTATTAAACAAGAGAAAAATTTCGTTTTGGTTTTAGTTGAGAAGAGCGAAGAACGAAAACATGTTTAAAATCAAAAAAGAATATAAGAAAAAATATATACAGACATGTATGTATGTATGTATGCGCCACAGTGTATTTTTTTTTACATGTAGACATATGTATATATTTTCGTCCTATAATTGTTGTGCGAAATTCCATAAAATTTCATAATCACCCACTCACCTGAATTTTCACGCATAACATGATGTTTGCACATCTCTAATATAAATACATATGTATGTGTATGTATGTATATTGTGCGCTACAATCAAGCTTGGTACATCATGGTTTTGTCACCGTCGTTTGATAACAACATTTTAATATGGATAAATAAACACAATAGGTGCAGAAATATTAGCCTTATGTAACAAATTTTATTAAATCATATCTTATATTTGTCTTATCTTAATGACAGACTCCCCAAGTGAGGAAATTACATACATACACATATACACACACAACATATCACCTTGAAAAAAAAAATAAATAATAAGTTAAATAACTTTTTAGGATAAACATTTATGGAGAATGATAAGATCTTACAATATTCTACACGTGTTTTGTGTATAAAAAACAAGCGTAAAGATTAATGTATCCATGTATATCTGTTTATGAGAACGTATTTTCTTTCCTCGCTTTTTCCCTTACATTTTTAATTATTTTATTACTTTTTTTTTTCTTAACAAAGTGGTTTATTATTTATATGATTATGCCCTTCAGCATTAAACCAAAAACACAATGGGTTTTTTTCTTATCAAAATAAGTAAAAACAGCAACTTTTGCAGCTCTAGACTCAATATGAATCTGTATGGCGAATCTTGTAGATTCGATCAAGATTGAGATCACGAATCTCTAATGGGAGAGCAAACCTCGATATTTACTGACTATATGAAAATGACACAAACCACGCTAGGTTTTTGAAACCTTGATCACATTCACCTATGTATTAATAATACATTTTCTCTAATACCTTGAACTATATCTCAAGAAAGTGCATATGTGCTATTTAAATATTACAGACTGTGATTATGTTCTTAATGACGAAATGCGAATATGAAAACATCAAGAGTTGTATATGTAATATAGTTGATAAAATTGAATTACTTTATTGGTATTACTTAATAATAAATACTATTACTTAAAATTTCATTTTCATTTTAGCAAAAAAAAATAAAAAATAATTATAACAAGCAACAAATCCCCATGAAGCTGTTAAGATATCAAAACCGAACAGTAACTAACTATACTTTTAATGCAGACTCAAAATAGAGACTTAAACAAATCATTTCAACAAAGTTCACAAATTATATTTTTAAAATATGGAAAAAGTTCCGAAATTAAAAATTTAAGACTACGTGATCTTTTTTTTTTTTAGTATATATTTTACAATTAAACGAAGAGGCAACTAATAGATACGCAGATAGAGTTTGTGTGCATGTATGTAAGTGCAAATAATTTTTTGATTACAACGTGCTCTTGTGAGGGTTGTACATGAAAACGCAATTGTCTGCCATATTTCATTTGTGTTATTGTGCACTTTTTCTTTTTTTGTTGAAATGTTTGCAGCTATTAAATAATTTTTTATTTCTAAATTAATGTGTTTATGTTTATATTTACAGACCGATTCATTGAAATTGTCAACTGATAGCGATATGCACGATTGGTTTTTAGAACGAGATGCCAAAGATGCTGCAGTTATACTCAATGACAAATTAATATCAGATGCTTTATTGAATGGCACACTACCAATTAAAACGGAACACTCCTACAGTCTGAACAGTGATGGAGATTCCTTGCCTGATTCGCCACACAGTCTCCATACCAAAATTGATGGTGGGTATATGAAAATTTTGATTTACTAAAATTTATTCTGAGAATTAATTATATTTCGTCACAAATTTCAAACCACAAAGAAAAACATGCGCACAGAATGCATACGCTTTTAAAATCATGTAATTTCAAACCTGTCCGCTTAATCACCAGCGATTTCAAACCACATCCCCATTTCTAACACCACTTTATGATGCACTTCATAAAGAAATTACTTCAATAAATTATTAACGTAGTTTTCATTGAATATCGTTGTACAATTAACACTTTAAAAGAAATATGTTTGTTTTGGAATTGCAAATCGACATTTTATTAAAATAAAACATTAAATCTCTAAGTCACATTAGATTTGGTAGACCTTTAAAATAATTATTTTTCTTTCTCTGATTTTAGTACAGTTTCCTTTCTCATACGTTGTTTACAAACCATTCAATTATACTTATTTTAATTCCACTTAATAATTTATTTATGAATCCAGATTAATGTTCCGCAATTATGTTTGTTTCAATGCAAAACCATCACAACTTCATTAAAAGAAAATTGTAGAAAATTTGATTTAAGAAAATTGAGTAAGATTTTAAAGCATTTCATACATAAAATTCGCCTTTTGTCTTTCTTCATATTACAATCTCTTACAATTTGAACTGTGTGTATGAACAACAACATTGTGTAGATAATTGCTAGTGTTCACATGTATTTAATTGAGTAATTAAAGTAAAAAAGATTATTGTACGCTTATTGAGCCCTTATTTGACAAATCTCTATGGAATACATAATTGTCAAATAAGGGTATAATATACATAATATAATTTTTATAAAAAGGCTTTAGTTTATTAACTTACCATAAAAGGAAAAGTAGATAAATTCATGATACTACAAAGTAAAGACGCAAACCTATTATAAATTAATAAACAGACTAGCATTTAAAATGTTATTCAATATATGAACAATTCCCTACTAATTGCTCAATTATTAATTGAAATTTTGTATGGTAAATTGATCGCAATTAAGGTATTAAGGTATTAATTGCGATAATCTCAATAAGCTGTATATATGAACACATCACTGTTGTAATGAAATGTATGTACATACCCCTGCATAAAGTATATTTTTATGCCACAGTTACCGTTTGGCAGTTGGAACCAAAATTAGTTAATTTAACATTCGTATTTATTAATAAGAAAGTCGTATTTAATAAACCTTTTACAGTAAAATTTAAGAATCAAGCAAACACTTTTTATTGTATAAAAATGTAGCAATTTAAAAGATAAATTTTCACAAAAAAACAAGACGCGTTTCGTTATCTTAAATGTGTGACAATTTAGAAGATAACTTTCCTGAAGATAGAGCTTTATGTTATAAAGATTTCAGAAGACCCACTGTCTTTATAGCTTGTTTGTTTTGTATTCCTTAACAAATTGCTATCGCAAGTTTTAGTTAAAGTAATAAAATATGAAGGATTGTAGAAAAGAGGAAAACATTATTTTATGGCACTGCACATTTATGAATATAATAAAGGCCTAATACTTGCCTTTTAAAAATAATATGGAAAAAATAAAATAAAAGCAAGAAGTACACACATATGTATGTACGAATAATAAAAATATCAAGGACAAAAATTGAAGACGACAAGAAAATAGTGCTGCTTTAATTAAAATTGCTTATCTTATAATTATTATACAAGTAAAGTTAATACAAAGCTTGAAGAAAACATGAAATGAAGGCATAAACATTTGTATAAATTTGGCTTAAATACGCGGAAAAATATTGACACAAGTGTACATATGTGAGGTTCGTGACGTGTAGACGACTATAGGTATCTATGACGCGTGTTTCGATACAATAATGCCCAGTTTTTCTTCTATTTTTCTTTTTGTATCATGTGAGATATGTAAAAATTCTTTATCTGACGTAGGAGTTTTAGTTAAATTAATGCTTACAACTGTTTTGTTTTTGTTTACACACTTAGACATGGAAGACGAATGTTATCCTGCCATTTCACTAAAACAGCCACTAGCAATCTACGATCGTTGAGCACAGCCACAATAGACCCAAGATGTCTAACTATAACCACCTGCTCACCTCTGTCTACTACAGCTTCAATGGCTACATCAACATCAGGCTTAACCGAGTTGAATTTCAATAGTTTGGTATCAACGGCAGCTTCTACCACAACAAGTCAATCAAATCCCACGTTGTCCTCAAACAGTACACATTCCTCAAGCATATATGCTGGTCTTTGTAAAATATCTGCAACTCCTCACCTCTAACGCTCAATTTGCACCAATTAGAAGACAATTGTCAGAGCTTTAACACATCTGCAGATGCCAAACTATTGTAAAACAAACACAACAACAGCCCGCCTTACAAACACAACAACAACAGTTGCAACTGCAACATCAGCAACACTATCTACCTCATGATGATTTATCTGCATAATGGATGACTGTGCCTCAAATGGTTCCTCCAGAGAAGGCAGTCAATCGCCCGATATTTGTTCAGATATTGAAATCGATGAATCCTGCATAAAAGACGAGCCCATGTCGCCAGATTCAAGTTGCCCCTCGAGTCCCGGGATAGGTGGCGAAGAATCTGCCACAATTAACAATGCGAATGGCACACTTAGTCTGACTATGGCCAACATGGCTGCTTTCACAAATTCCGATCTTGTTTTTGAACACAAGGTAAGCACACCAGAGACAAAAAACAAAAAGATTGGAAACAAACTAAAAGCTATCGTGTATCGGACTCGTTTATATTCCAACACCAGGTGCATCTATTGTATGAATGTGTTTTGTATGTTAAACATCAAGCACAAAATAAGAAGCAGAAATGCATTCAGAAGCAGATTTTGGGAAAATAAAATATAATGAAAACTTTTATTTTGATAATACAAATTGTTTACATTTGTAACCGATTTCAATAATTGTCATTCACAAATGCACTGATAATATGAAAGTGTACACAATTTTTATATGCGAGTGCTCAACAATCGCAAGTGTGAATCAAGCAAAATTCACACAAACCCATCGTATCTGTGTATCGAGTGTGTTGTCCAATTAAAACACTATAGTATATGCTGGTTGTAGGAAATTCTTATGTGCTATCAATGTAATGTGAATGCAAACTGTTGAAAAGAAGTTTAAACGCGCAAACAAGTTTTGTTATCGAAATTATAGTTTTCGCTGCAAAAATTTATTAATTTATTTTTTCATTTTATGCTTGCAAAATCTACTTCTAAACACAGTTTTCTTCTTATTATTATTATTTGGGTTTTGACATTGAAATACATGCAAAATATGCATGTATGTCAATAGAATATACGCTAGGCTTTCGCAAACTTATAACATACAATATTTATTGCCTTCAATATAAGATGCACGTTACAGAATTTATGAACTCAGCAAATATTTTAAGTTGGTCTGTATTCCAGTTCAGTGAATTTTTCCCTTTAGTGTATTTAACTTTGATTTTCTATTTAAAAATTGTTTAAATATTTTTATCTATTCAGGATGGTTGCCTGCAATTAACAACATCTTCACAAAACCTGCTCAAAACACAACCTTTTATCTTAAGCTCAAGTGCCCAAAATGTTATAATTCGAAAATCACCATTAAATCGGAAGCCAATACAACAAACACTGGCACATTTGTGGTCTCAAACCTCCATAACAAAACAAATGTCAACACATATGGTTTGCCACTAACCCCGCCTTCACACATTCCAGCGATGGTTCCGAAGGTAATCTTTCGCCCGAACACATGCTATCGCCGCAATCGCCTACCTCTTCCACAGCAGCCGTCACCGCCACCAGCAACATGAGATCCAACCTCACAGCCAACCAGCGGTGTTATGACAGTTACCTCCATCAGGCGCAACACCAACAGTTCGGCCTCATCAACTACCTCCAGCGCAAGTTCCACCCTAGTCTGGGACGACACCAACGTTGGAGGCTCACCCGTCAGCCCATACACACACCTTTAATCAGCTCTCAGCCGGTATGTCAAAACATGTTGGAAACAAATTTGGAATAATCAACTAAATTGATTTTTTTTTTTATTAATAAATAATTTTTTTTTTTTGCAATTACAGAAAGGTTCTACCGGTACTCTGCTACTAACAGAAGAGAAAACGTACTCTGCTGAGGGTTATCCCATACCACAAAAGTTACCTTTAACCAAAGCAGAGGAAAAGTCACTTAAGAAAATTAGAAGAAAAATAAAAAACAAGGTGAGCTTCTCTATTACCTGCTAAATGATTTGATTACAAATTATCCTGTTAAAAATTGCGGTATTATTTACGTGTATATGTCTAAGCAATACGGGTGAATGCCATAATTAATTACTACTCTAGACCTTTTTTGTGGCAAATGTCATGCTGACATCATATTTTTCAACTAGTGTTATTAGTTCATGAAAGAAGTACTAACACTCCAAAAATCATCATTCTGTGAATTGTACATTTACTTTGCAAAATAGCTTTAGACATTATAATGATAATGAATGTTTCACCGCTTTTGCTATATCTATTACAGAATTGTAACATTCGTAACCTGACCGACAGTCGTACATTTGGTGCGTATCATTGATATGTCATCACAAGAACTGTATGAAATTACGCCACTTATACGTATGGCTTAACCTATCGAACTGAAAGTTCACAGATGTTGCAATTCGAAACGTAGTTTTTACGCTTAGAGGAATCAATATTTGAATAAATTAATAGACAGAATTTGACATACAATAATGTGACGTAAAAAATAACAAAAATACTGTTTATTTTTATGATTTGTTTAAATCTGTTTTCCTTTTTTTTTTTAAATAAAATTTTTAATTTTAATTAATTTTAGATTTCAGCCCAAGAGAGTAGGCGCAAGAAAAAAGAATATATGGACCAGTTGGAACGTAAAGTTGAAGTTTTAGTTAATGAAAACAACGATTACAAGAAACGTGTCAAGAATCTAGAAGATTCGAATGCCAGCCTACTAAGTCAATTGAACAAGTTGCAGATCCTGGTGAACAAACAAAACCTCAAAAAATCCTAAACGATTCTAAACGAAACTGCAACAAATATACAAACTAATGGAAAACTAACGGTAAATTCCAAACATTTACAACAACAATAGCAACAACAACAAAAAATGTATGAAAATTGTTCTCATTACATTCCGTTTCTTATAACCGCGCAAATAATTTAATTTTATGACTTTAATTCGCGTTTTCACAATGAAACTGGTTTTAAGGAACACAAACATTTTATAGATTAAAAATTCTTTGTATCTGTAACTATATAGACATACACACATACTACATATACATATTTATATTAGCCCTAAAGAAGAATTTCATTTATTTATATTGAATGTAAACGTTTCAAAATTATACACGCCCGCCCGCCCGCTTATCCACTATCCTTTAAATATTTTACATTTTTGTAGCGATATTTAATGTCTGTTTAATTATTGTTTCATTTTATTTTTCATAAGAAAAATTTCTGTTGAGTTTTAATGTTTTAGAAAGCATTTACTGATATCTTCGTTTTTCTAATGTTATCAAGTTTTACCAAAATAAAAAGAAAACGAACAAGTAGTTGATAAAAAAAAATAAACAGGAAATCAGTAAAGAATGTAAAGATATTGTTTGACTGCCTCGCTATATGCCAATAATAATTGTCTAGAAATTAAGTTTCGCAAAAAAGTCATCTATGGGGAGCATTTTTATAAAAGAAATAGAAATGTGGAAATGACGTTATGTTTTAATAATGTTTTTTTAATTTAATTATAAATAAGATCATTTTAGGCAAATTGTTGAACAACCAAATCATTAATGACTATAGAAATAAAATGGTCCTTCCATATTTTTCTACTTTGCAAGAAAGAAAAAACATTCCCTGGTCAAAATCAAAATGAAATACCATTTAGGTAAGAAGCTTCATGTGTCTGTTAAGTAATTTTTTTTCTTTTTTCGATTAGTTGTAAGCACGCAAATATAATAGAAAAATTAATTCTTTTAGCTTAACAATGAGAAATCTCTCCGAGCCACTTTAATTAATTTAAATTTATATTATTAAGTCTGCTTATAAATCACACATATTAATTACTTTCACAATGTTTGCATTAAATTTAAGAACAGCTGGAATGCTTGGCAAGAGAATATCTCAAAACATTAAAGAATTATTATTAAAGAATTAAACGTGTAATAATTGTTGGCATTTGTTAAAATCTGCAAAATGCTTTTCGGGAACCACAAACATTTTCAATTTCAATTTTATTTATTGCTAATTTTGTTGACTTTAGTTCTGATTTAATTTATTTGCAGGAGTTATTTATTTCTCTCTTCTATATTAGCTTTCTCTTTTTAATTTTTATACCGACTATCAGAACAAAAATCGGTTTTATTTAAGAGCAAAACAGCAGCAAAGTTTTGCAGATAAGCTAAACATTTTTATATTTTCTTGGTATAAAAGCGTTTAAATTACAACTTAAAGTGGCATCGTCGAAAATGTTGATTACTTTTATGATTTTAAAGTTGATTTCGTTTAAAAATACAATCAAATGTTTAGAATACCAATAACTATGTATGTATGCATATGTATACTTTTAAAACTACTTGCTGTTGCTTGAATTCTACATTTTTCATGTCTCAATTTGTTTCGATTTGGCGTTCAGGTGATGGAATGCCTATGAGGCTTCTTAAGGAGTACAGAAATGGACGACAATTCTTACCAAGTCTCTGAAATTTCTATTAAATTGTGACACTTATTAAAAGTCATATTAAATCGTTATCAAAGAGCCAAACAATGTGACACAGAAAATTATATGTAATCGGGTAGTTGGAAACAAGCTGTTCTTAAAAGCATATAGAAATATTTTTATTAAGTTTGGAATTTATAAAATACACTAATAAATATAATTTGTGTTAAGTTTTTCAATAGATCTTTGCAATTGTATGTATGTGTTAAATCTTAGTATAATTTTTTTTTTTGATAATTAAAGAAAGCATGTTGATTTATTTTAATTTTATTAAGAATTTATTAAATGTAACAAAAAAGCTAGAGGGAAAACTGATTTTAAAAACAGGAATTGAGTATGAGAGGAGAAATACGAATAAATTATAAATGTTGAATAGTCCAATTTAAAATGTATTTACTTAAAGAAAATTTATAAAAACATTCATATGTATATACATACATATATATGTATATTAAAAATAGGTTTTCATATGAAAAAATGTTTTTTTTTTATTTCATCCGCTTTAAAATAAATTAACTAAATTAAATATTTTCAATCGCAGTCGAAAGAGTCATATTTGTAAGTTTTGTTTTTTACTTATAGAAGAATTTATATTAAATCAATAATAAAGTTTATGGTAAAACAGGAACAACTATTGAAAAATGTTTTATTCTTTACTATACATACATATGTACTTTTGTTTCGTTTTTATTTTCTATTGAAATAACTACTTTTTGCTTTAGTTTACTACCATTTTATGTGCAATTTCATAGTTAAATTTTTATTATTTTGTAAATTGGTTGGTTAAAATTGTTCCACTTGTTTTTCTTAAAACGAGACGCAATATTTTTTATAAAAATTTATTACTTTATAATATTATTTGAAAATATGTAATTTTAAAATTAATTTTTATGTATATGTATTTATTAAACAATATAAGCAATGTTGCATTGTAATAAAAATCGTATCTGTGTATATGTAATCATAAAGCAATTCAACTTTTATGCATACATACATATATTAAATACACAAAATTTAAAAGTGTAAATAAAAACAAATCGAAAACATAAAATATATTTTATGAATATTGTAAATCATACAAAAAGGTTAAACAAAAATGCTTACCTTCAATAGATTAAACTTTCTATATATGTATACAAATATATACAAACACTCATAGATACATTTATTTTCAAAATAAAGTGCAATTCAAAATTATATACATATTTTAAAGCAACCTAACCACAATATCGGTACTTTATTTAGAAGTAGATTTAAGAGAGTAAGTAACACTAGAAAAGCCGAAATATAATGCAGACTAGGACTGAGTTTGTCAACATTTGTTAACATTTTAAATGGGAGGTTCGTTATGTATAGCAAAAACCAAAATATCTATCAAAACAAGAAGACCTTTTAAGAATTATTAAACTTAGACCATTTTTTTTTTTATTTACAGACTCTTGAATTGCAGGTATCCTGTTATTCCCGGATATCCGACCGCTTTTAAAACGCTAAATCATAGTACATATTTACAAGTAATGTAGTAAAATGTTGCAAAAACTTGTTACACTTGTAAAACATATGGTACAACACTATAAATCAGAGTAAACAAAGTTGCCACACTGTACTTTTTCTGGATTTGGGTGAATACTATACAAATTCTAGTATTCCAGATGAGTTTACAAAAATTAGGCGTACCTATATAAATGCACCATCCCAAGTAGCTTTAACTTTAGCATTAAGATTACAAAATACTTCATGTACAATTTAACCTAAATGTACAAATATTGGTACTTATATTTTTTCCAATTGATGTAATATTGTAACCATATTTATACCATACGTAAATACATATTAACTCCGACATCATAATTTTCCATCGTTTTGTAAAATTTTAAGTAGTTCAAAATTTTTCTACAATTATACGAAATTCACCCAGATAAAACAACCATTTGTATTTGCAAAAAATTGTATTAAAAATAAACTTAAGAAAGCAAAATGCATAATTTGCAAAATAAATATCGTCGTTTGTAAATTATTCTGTTCCATACGAACAGTGTATCCTATACGAATGATATTATGTATAAACCTCCTTTCACATTATTAAAAACCAAAAAATCTAACAAACGAAATAAGCCATTTGCCATAGCAGGTTACATGAACGCAGTAGCTGGTTACATTTGTAGCCAAATAGCATCATAAAAAACACTACTACTCACACATACATAAACTGTATTCAAACAAATATTGCTCTAATTAAATAAAATCATTAGTGCATTCATAAAAAATAGGCTAGATCCAAGTTGACGGCAGGCACAATCGTGGCAAAATGCAGTGTAGATACAATTCCATAGGAATGCGTGTATTTAATTTTGACGTAACTGCTATGTCGTATGTACTTATTGCTATACAAGAAAAATGACAATTTGATTCAACATATGAGATAAGGGACTACCTTCAATAGAATATCCCTAGTTTGTTCACACAAATCTATTTTCTCATATATACTTGCATAAAATCAGCGCAAGTCTTTGTGCAAAATATTTTGACAGATAAAACAAAATCACTTGTTTTTATTCTTGTAGGGAAAAGAGATTTATGTTAAAATGTCAATTTTCACGATTTACTTAGGAAAGTAAGAACACACGTTCATATGATCACAATTACTTTGACGGCAGCATGCTTGCGACTATATGATAATGCTGTAGCCGTCAACTGGGATCTAACTCTATTGTTTTGACGACAGCACACATTAGATTTTTTAACAAAAATAATATTTCTAGTCAGTGTGCGTGTAGCTTGCTGTGCCGAATGTGTTTAATGCTTTAGTGCTGCCTATTTATCATCAATTTTATCATCCCAGCAAATTCCAGATGGTTCTGGCACCACTCTAACGAAAAACTTGGCATTACACTGTCATGTATATTTAT
>BGZK01002926.1:0-37294 GCA_005406025.1 Eumeta japonica | reverse complement strand
ACCATTGGTGGGTTTGTAATTTATTTGATAAATATTTCAACAATTGTGGTTTCACATCACGTTTATTTTTTATGTACGCGATAGAATAATATTAAAAAATGGTAAAACATTTATGATAAAATACAAATCTATAGAAATTTACACTATCTACTTACTTATTATTGTCAATTAATTACGATTGCAAAGTACAAAACTTAAAGCGAAGTAACTCAGTAACCCACCTCTCGTATCAACATTTAACCAGACCAACCGGACATATAGCAGTAGCACAGAGTACCAAAGTGGATGTACATGTCCGTAGACTAGTTATTTTTAATAATCGATAAATGAACGAATGAATCGATCTTGTCGCGATTTGTGCCGTCGACGCGGCGATGAGTGGAATCGCAAGTTAAATGAGAGGGTTTTGGTCACTCACGTACATTCTCGATTCGATTAATGCCAACGCGATCAATCGATTCGCTCTTTTACTTTGAAGTATATTTATTTCTTCACTTTAAATCGTTTCATTCATTATTTCGATATGTTTTAAAACAATAAAAGCCATTGTGGACATGTTTGGTATAGTTTGATTTAGTCATGATGGAAATTGGAAAAATCTTCGAAACGAGAATTCTTGCTTCTATGTGTATAAATCTACTCTCTGACTGTTTAGATTTTTTATACATGTATATAACCCGCTTTTACCCGTGACTCTGCCCGGATGAACATAGTATGAATTCCTCCATTTTTTTATATCGAGTGATCTCTCTCAGTGAAAGTCCCAAGTTCTGTCTATATAACTAAACTTCAAAATGACTTATTGATGTTTAGCTGTACTATCCATATCAACACTAAAAATACAAAATACTTCAATCGTATAAAAGTTACATGTACTTTCATTTTTTATTTAATTTTGAATTCAATTTTTTTTTGTATACACTATTTGTTCAAACCTGTAAAATAAGTATTTACATATTAATCGGCTTATGTATTTGCATCTGGATCTCCCATACTTTCGTTTAATTTACATGTTGAATTATTAGTAAGATATGACGACAACCTCCAAAATTTTTATTTCGAATGCACCTCATAAATTATAGTTCCTACGTTTACCTTCTGCCTCCATCATCAGACCTTGAAAGCCAATTATAGCCAAAGTGCACTTTAAAAAATTCCACTACGAATAAATACGGCTAGGCTACGTGGTTCTTTTATGGCGTGCTAGTGCCTACCTTCCGGGTCCATCATCAGACTTTGAAAATCACTCAAGATGAGAGTACATCTCAAAACAACTCTAACAAGCTTTAACACCGCTAGTATATGTTATTCCGTTATAGAGTTCCTGTGCCTATCTTATGGCTCCATCATCAGATCTGTCCAATAATACCATATCATTGTACAGTCATCGGTCCTCGATAAGTATGCAGTTTTGATTTAATTAAACGCCTTAAAGTCGCTCAAAATTGCATATAAGCATAACATTTCAAAAATCGATTTCTGCTTTTACTTAATAAGGCCATGGATATGCTTGCGCATTCATTCGCTATTCAAGCCATATTGGATCTTCATATTCAAAGAAGCCCTCATCTTCCTATATAGTACAGTCTTAATGCCTAAAGAAAAAGAGTTTGAAAATCCGCCCCAACTCATCTCGTACTCATAAATGAATGACTGACTTCCCCAAATCCACCACTCTCAAGCATAAGTGGGGGAGGCTGAAGGAGCTCATACGCATTTTTCTGCTTCCAGTGCGTCAGCGGCCGATTCAAGCAGGGTACTACTACAGAGTTGTTGTAGTATTATACGATATTTTTTTTTAAATATTTTGTACTGCCTTTTCATGAATAGGATTAAAAAATAGTAATTAATGTGATGCTCTACTCTCCATGCGAGTGCGACTCGACTTAGCTGGTTTTATTAAATATTTCTTGTTGGTTTATTTGCAACTTTGGAACGCAACTTGTAATTTTAACAAGGTTTCTCAAGTGAGTAGTATCAACGGTTACAGTATCGCTGCTCACGACCATAATGTATTTAACTCGCAACTAATAGCTGTCCAAGTCGAATAAACTTATGATTTATTAAAGCTGGACACACACGCTATAATGGTCGTAAAGACGATCTTACAGACTTGACCTTAAATGGTCTTATACAAAGCGCTCTGTCAAACCAAAGTCATATCACTTGTCTGTTCTAATTGTCTTCTCACCTTACAGTCCGGCAGCAGAAATATCACAGCATGTGTGTTGATATTTAAGACAAACCGTACGTCTAAATCACTCAGATATAAAAGAAAACATGTTTATTGCAGAATTATTAACATTGTTTACCCGGAAATAAATAATAAAACTATGTCAAAAAAAATTTTGCAATCTTATTTGTTAGTTATTCTTTTTATCAAATTCGTTCTAAATATAACTTTCCTCGAAGAAATTAGTTTTTCGATCGTTTTGTTGTCTTTCTGTTTTTATTGACCGTTTTAATAATGCTGTAACAATCATAGCAATTCTCTTTTATTCATTATTGTAAAATATTACTGAAATAATGAAAAGAAATTTAATGTTTTAGAAGATCAGCAAGTATAAGTACAACACATGAAATTCTGCTGCCCTGGATTACCTACGAATGATACAATGTGTAGGTTCAACGCTCCCCAACCCTTTCCTTTTTTCCCCTCCATTCCTATTTTACAATATTACGACGCTTTTGTGACTAACTTCACAATGGCAAAAATATGTGCATTGTTTTGTAAAAAACGCAACAAAATAAGTTTATTTTTAATAAACTATCTATACGACTATACGACGAAATCGAATAGTCTATTAGTGTAGGTAAGAAGTTGAAAGCGGTGAAAAATAGAGACACTTGTTCTAAAAACACGTGTGATTGCTCAATCAAGTCGGAATAATGTCTATATAAAACGTATCGAAAGCGTTTATTAACTCATAAAAAATTGCAAAAGTTATAAACAACTAAAAATGAAAAAAAAAGGTATTTCATTTTCCCCTGATATCTCGTAAAAACTATTAATATTTATGGAATTTGAAAAAAGATCCTTAAAGAGGGGGAAATTTCGTATAAAAAACATTAACTTCCGGACCTTTACCTCCATTATTTATAGTTTTAATTTATCGATGAAAATGGGCCTCCTCGCAGCAATTTAAAGTAGCGTGCCCAGCGTGAAAATTCAATACGTTACACTAAATATTTTTTTAAGATATTAAATCAATTTAAAATTTGATTAAACCATAATGTTTCAGGACACCTTAAAAACTTTATTGTCGTTGGAAATGTAACTTAGCCAATTTAATAAAAATTGTCAATTAACAAAATTTTTTTTAACTTTGGTTTTTACTGTTCATTAAAAAAATGTTTAAATATTTGAAATATTATTTTTTTTGCTTCGTGGACATCTTATATACTTGCTTAATAAGATCACGCCTTAAAAGTTTTAAAAATTTAAATACTTTGTTTACAATAATTTTTTAAATTAAACAAATACTGAAAAATCAAAGTAATATTTTTTAAGTTAAAAATCTATTGTAAATAAAGTATTGAAATTTTTCAAACTTTTATATTACAGTTAGGTATAGTCCATTTCCAAAAATAAAAGGAATTGTGGTTTTTTTATTATTAAGTTACTGAATATTGTTGCCAACATTTTATGTTGGACGACGAAAATAAATTTAACAAAATTCGATATCTTTTCTAAATCACTTAGTTCATACTGCAGTAAGCGAATGACAACACTGAAAGAAAGTAGATTGACATATTCAATTGCTGATGGTAGCAGTGGAATATAAATATTGTTGCTTGTTTTTCTTTTCTATCTACTGAGCTTTCATATCTTTACTTGTGTTTAAATCACACATGATGTATAATTTGATGTGTAAGCTCTTTTGGCAAAGTACTTATCGATAAATAATGATTAAATAATTTTAATGATACCTGTGTTTGAAATGTTACTTAATATAAAAGTATACTCTATCGTTCAACCATGTGTTACAACTTTATTTTCATTTTAATATGTGCATCTTTTCTTCTCAACGTACCTGCCATGCACGTTACGGGTGAATTTAGCACCGATGAATTTTTCAAGTTTCTCGCCAAATTTGGTGTCCAGAGGACAGACACTCATAATAAAAGGGAAACATATGGTTACATATTCGGTAATATTACTTCGAATGACCATTTCGAACATCCAGTAACGTTTGTGGTATTGGATAGACCACATTTTATACACTATTACAAAAATCGCAATGTGCCAAACAAAGAAAATGCTTGTAAAATAATGTTCCAAAATTTGAACAGTACAGCATTTCATCCAAAATGTAATGTATATGGTCAAGATCTGTTTCGTAGAATTCCGTGTCCTAAAGGACAATTATGTATTGATGAAGACACACCATGGAATGTTATAAAAAGAAATCAATTTACTTATGTCATTAATAATATAGGACAGCCGAGGTGATTTTAATATATTTTTTTATTTTATTCAGTAGTGCCTTTATTGTCAGGTTTATTACACACCATTGCTGAGTTGTCGTCCTTATCAGTCCTTCATTTCAGATTGAAAGATTTCACCAATAGTACTTGATTCATTGAACTAAAATTTTTTGTCTTAGTATTTTCATGTCTTTTATTTTTCTTTTGAGCTCTAAATTAATAGTGCATATTGTCCTTTAATATAATACTATTTTAATAATATCTTCTAATTACCATTAGTGAAATAGTATGTAGTTTTTGTACTACTTATAAAATTGATCCACTAAATATTCAAATTACTTATAGCAACTGTGAAGTGAGATATAGAGATTTGACATTCTTGTTATTTAATTCCTTAAAAAATGTCACTTTTATTTCTTCCAGCTTCTGGTATGTATCTATGGTGTCATGTTACCTAAACGAAATGACCTGCACTTGGCATCATTATAAAGGTGAAACAAAAAACAACAAAACCCCAGTTGTTCCCCAAAAAATCCACTATGACTTTTGGCTGGTGAATGGAAATCCTAATTTAACATTTTACAACTCGCTATTGTACCAGTTTTCTTTTGATAGACAAAATACATTAGAACTGTATCTCATATTTTGGCTGTGCTACATTGTGCTGCTGCCTGTACAAATTTATGCTGTCAGGTTAGTAAAAGAATGCATACAAATGTACTGTGTATTGATTTTGTACATAACAATTGAGAATATAGAGATTTTTAATAATTGTTTAAACATAATGTTGAACGCAATATATTTTTATAAAGTATAGGATGTGTTTTATACTGTAACTGGTTACATTATATAAGTATTAATTTTATTGTATTGTTTTATTTTAGAATTCAAAAACACCCTGTGACTAGACTGTTCACCTCAAGTTTATTATTAGAGTTCATAGCTCTCTGCTTCAACGTACTCCACACTGTAAAGTATGCAGCTGATGGTGTGGGTTTTCCAGGATTAGCTGCCATTGGAGATGTATTGGATATAATGAGCAGGGTAATTACCAATTTCACTAGATTTCATGACAAAGGATACTATTTATTATATATTTTCTAAGATGATAATTATCTATATATATATGCATCTATGGCTAGAGTTGAGTTTCTCAAAAATAGCTGAATTTAATTTTCTCGAGACATGTACTTTCATAATTCTATGACACCCTCATTTTACATCTAAGGAGCACTGATTACATGTAAATAAAGGAGTGAAAAGAAAATATCTAAAATTTACCTTAAGCTAATATTGATTTTTTAAATCAATATAAAGCATTAGAACAAAAATTAAAAAATATAGTTTCTATATGTATTAAATCCTGGCTGGAATAATATCACAATTTCATAATACAATGTAAATGTCTACTATTATAAAGAAATGGGACATTATGTCAATATTTTAATTTGTATAATAAGCCATAAATTTTTCTTGAGTTGTGTGTAATATATAATCAAATAAGCATTTGACAAATATACCTTTTTTTTTTTATTTTGGACAACTTATAAACTATCCTGCTTGCATACAGGACACCTACACTTCAGGTTGTTGGTGGAATTGATAAAACTGCTGATGTACCATAGAAACCATATAATTAAATTCTTTTTTCATTTATATAGCTATTAGGTTTTTTTTTTAAATAATAATTATGTAAACTTAGATGCACTGTGAAAAGACAATAATTAAAAAGTTTATTATCAAAATTCTTATAACAAAAAATTGGCTGGTGAGGTAACTTGAAATCGCTCTTGAATCGCTAGACACATATTGATAATAAATGGATTTTACCATTATTGTAATGTCATTGAATCAGACTAGAATTTGGAATGGGATTATCTGGGTCATGCATAGGATGGGATCAATATAAAATGAATATAAATTTAATTCATAGCTGAAGTGGGTATATATAAGAATTTTTCATCAGTTTAGGTTATAGAAAATATGAATGATACCTCATAATTAACAAACATTTTGACATTGATTTCAGACATTGTTTATGCTGCTCCTACTGTTACTAGCAAAAGGATGGGCAGTGACAAGACTAGAACTGACTTGGAAACCACTTGTGTTTGGAGTGTGGTTGTGCTATGGAGTAGTCCATATACTTCTGTACATTTGGAATACTGTAATTTTGTTATATCATTAAAATGTGATGTATATTTTATAGTAAATAGAAAAACAAATAATTTCAAGATCAACTTTCAGTGTTGGAAATGTTTTAAATTTTTCAATCTATTAACCAAAGTTGTATTAAAAGACAATCTGGATTATGATAAAAAATAAGTCTCTTAGATCTTAAATAATTTTTAAAAATTTAGATTTGATTTGAATTGCCGGACATTCAAACATAAAAATATTTGCAGACGGAGGTGGATATTATAGAAGAAATAGATGAATATCAGACATGGCCAGGCTGGTTAATTCTTGCACTCCGAGTGATCATCATGGCTTGGTTTGTGTTGGAACTGAGAAATACCATGATGTATGAACACAATATGGCCAAATTAAACTTCTTACTACACTTTGGAGCATCAAGCTTAGTGTGGTTTGTCTACTTGCCAGTTATTGCACTTATAGTGCTACAAATCAGTCCATTGTGGCGGTTTAAATTTTTACTCGGTGCGTAATATTTCATTAGGCATTAACATCTTATATAATTAATAGTGTTATTAATAGAATAAAGAAATTGACAACCAACTGTAGTCGAAGACTAATTTTCGATTTAAATTACACTGAAATTATTTAATTTACTTTTCTCAAAAATGTTAAATCTACTTTAAATTATGCAAGTTTTTTATATTTATTTTAAATACAATTAATAAATATGTGTATTTTAAAAATAAAAAGTATGTAATGCATTTTCTGTATTCCAGGTATCACATATTCAGCCGATTGCCTTGCATTTTGTGTCATGGCTCATCTCCTATGGCCAACTAGATCTGAACAGTACCTGCTGCTGACACCATCTAACTACACGGGTACATTAACTTTTTAAATGTAAATTAAACATTATTCAATCTCGTTCAAATTAATTTCTAATGCAGTGTATTAGATTAAGCAATAATTATATAGGATAAATTATAAAGCAATAAAAATCGCTATAGCAGCCTAAGGTGAGAATTTATATATGGATAAGGAGGGTAATGCCACTGTCACAACAGCGCATATGGTGACAGTCAGTTGCATAGAGCGCCAGCTATTCAAACAACGTTTTTAAATTCTGAAGACGTTCATTATTTAAATTTTGAGTAGACTGACTTTATGAATATCCAAACATTCAGCACAGAAATATTTCTTTATTTGTGCCAGTTTTACTTTTGGTACAATATATGCATAGAAAAAGATGTGTGACTCACCGAGATAAGCACAGGATTTTACTGATACTTTTAACACATTTTTGTTGTCTTATAATACATTACAAATAATAAAGTTATCTTGTTATATGTTCCGTTTACACATTAAATACATAATTTAACTTATATTATTCTTATAAACTAAATGTTCATAAAGTTTGAGATTTACTAATATGTTAAAAATGTTTCAGTTGCTTATGCTTCTAAATAAAATATATATTAAGCATAATAAAAAATATTATATTCTTGCTTGCAATATCACTGAACACAACTGAATCATAGTATTAATATTTATTATCACTGCTATGCTATTACTATATGTAAATTAGGTCTACCCTACATTGGGATAAGTCCGTCAGTGACAAGTTGTATCGCTGTGTGGTAGGCCATATTGTTTTGGTACAATAGTTTGTTACAATACTTTCATAATCTGATAAACTACAACCAAATATCTTTTAAGGCTTCACTTTTTCAACTTTAAAAATTCCTGTCATAATAAAAAGCTACTTTAAATCTACTTTGGTCGCCTACATTGCTACAGTGTTCGTATTATGAGCACTGAGCCACCAACCGCAGCTGAAGTGCTACAATTAGACAGGCAGTACATATGTGTAAAGCGAGACGAAAGCACTGATTTAGCATCTAATCTTTCATATGCAGAACATTGTGTATGCAGATTATTAGTTATCTATCACCCCTGACAACTTGCTCCATACTATACCAAAGCACGAGAATCCATTGTATTCTTTCATTTCAATGCAAAATTTATGAAAATGTGCTATTAGCACAAAATGCAGATCAATACAGTTGAGTGTTGTTGTGGTTTGCTGGTCAGCTGTTATGTCGTATTATTTAGAAAAGAATTTATTATAATATCTACATCAACTTTCATAGCATTTCATGGCATCATAATGATGTTCAAGCCTGTTGCATTGCTAGAAATTTAAAAAGCAAACATATTTAGTGTGGTGTGTTTCTCATTAAAGCATAAAGTACTCTCTCTTTTTTAACTAAATGAACTGTATTTCATATGTGAAAATTAATATTAAATGAATTAACATATTTCCAATGAACAAATTGTTAAATGTTCAAACATTACTGATTATTGGTGACATTTATGATGATATAACTCTAAGGACATGTTGAAGGAAATTGTGTACTTCGACAAATGGATAAAAAGCTAAAGTTGATCAAAATAATTAACGTTTTAAAATACCATATTCATTTTTAATTAATCTTAATTTTGCATAATGGTAACATAATTGAGAAATAATCTTTTATTGTAATATGCCATCCATTCTTATCTTTCTGTATCAACTTTTCAATTCAAAATAGTTGTAGTTTATTATGAAATGTCTAATAAATGTGTTCATTTTTTCAAAAGCATTTTTATAATAATTTTCAGTAATGTAAATATGCAACACATGACAGAAATCAAAATATCCTGCTCGATTTGCTCGATTAACTTTTAATTCAAAAAGCCCTATCCTTGTTTTGTTAAGAGACTAAACAAATGAAGTGATTTAAGGGCGAACAAAGTAAAAATACTAAACACTTAACATGTGGAACAGTAAAAATGATCAAAAGATATAATGATTCCTTTGTCTAGAATTGTGTATAGGAAACATTATATATACATTTCTAGAATGAGAAAGCATTTTATTCAGATTTATTATCCTACTGCACCGCATACTCTCCTAGAATCTTTTTATATCACATTCTGAAGATGTGAAACCTCACAGACTGGTTCAGTTTGTATTGGAGGCTGCTAACAACCATTGTCGTTGGTGGCTTAATAACCTCAGGACCGAAGTCTTAACAGGTCCAACGAGACATGGAACATTTGCACCATGCCCTGCATGTTCCAATTTCACTTAAATTAAAAACTTAAAGGACCTTTTTTATGATTCAAATTCCTACCATCTGATTTGAAAGCAATGCTCTGAATGCCATCATTTATTGTTGCATTATAATGTTAATTTTCTAATCAAATAATAACTAGTCTTATTAATTTTATACTTATAACATTGCACACTTTTGCAGCTGGAATAGAAGAGTTAGATGAATTCAATGAGTCGCCTCACGTAGTTCACAGCGACACGCAAGCGCTCACGGCTAATGAACAACAGCCTGAAGAAGAAGAAGTTCTGTTTACACGAACCCGTAACGGACACGTGCTCTGGTAGCATTCTGCAGTGAAAATTTGCATGGACACAAAAATTTAGTGTTTGTATGTTTTAATACTATACATAGATATCGTAAGTCGTATGTACTTCACTTATTCCACATTCCGTTAAATTGATGTAAAGTTGTATAATACCAATCTCGCAGATCCATTATATAATACTCTGTGAAATTTTATTTTATATCTGAGTATGAAGACAATTAAGTCGTATAGTTTTAAATGATGCAACATTCAAATTTAGAGAACTAAAAAATTTAAAAGGAAAGGATACTGTTAAGCTTTGCCCATAATAAAAATTTTTGTGTAAAGAATAATCGTTCTATACTATGAAGAAGAATATCAATTTGTTGAGTATCATATTTGCCTTAAAAATTTAAATGTTCAAAATATGCGAACGAGTAGTAGACTTATAGAGATGACGAGGATAATCCCATCTGACCCTGTCAATGAGAAGGTCACTTCTATAAAGTCTTGTTTAATCATTTTTCAACTGAAAATGAAAACACGTGGATACTTCTTCTCAACGGTAGAAGTAAATTCCCATTTATAAAGTCATATATGTTTTTTTTTACTTCAATCAATATGTGAACGTATCATTCATTTTTTTAGTGTACATTTTTCCCAGTTGAATCCTATTTAGAATGCTCATAACACATACACATATGGAACATGTTATTATTGAAAAGTTTGATGATTTAATATTGACAAAGCGTCTTCAAACCAGAAAATGTTTCTATAAAATTTACAAGCATGCTGGAGCATATCATTTGTTAATAATACATTGTGTTCTTCGAAGATAAATAATTTCAAATACCATTAAAAAAAATTTGGTATGCCTAGCTACCAAAAATGCAGTATATATATAAACAACTATAAATATATATAAACAAATAGTTTTGGCCCGTGGCTCTGGCCATGTATCCATTAAATGGGGGTCCATTTAATAAACACATGGAACACACATTTAATGAACCATTCACTTTTTATTTATGTGATTCCCATTTTATTCTAACTCCCAAACTCGCTATTAATCCGTATTCAAATTCAATTTCTGCTTCCGATTCAATCACAGTCCTACTCTTAATTCTGATCCTGACCTCTCTCTTTAATTCAATTCCTTGCTGACGCTATATTAAACATATAATATCAAATTACTGCAACAGCTTCAATGAATCCAAACAAATTTAGTGTCAGACTAAGTATTTTGTTTCAATATAGGTGTAAACTCTCTTACAACATACTCCAATATAGCACAAAACCCTATATAAATAAATATTACAGGAAATTGGTTAGTTTACATTATCAGTCATACATTAACATACTACATAATTTAACAGTGACTACAACGTAGCATTAGTTCGAGAGATATGGTGCATACGTTCACTCAAACATGGAATCAAATTAGAATTGATTTAGGCATCTTAAATGGCTAATTTTAATTTTTTTCCATTTTCACATGACATAAACCGGCATAAAAGTTGCTTTAACATTGAAGCAATACAAAGACCAAATTTTGTTCACATCAGTTGCTAATTACATAGTTAAAATTATTTTACTACCCTCCCAGGAACTGTGCATTATTCGGAGATAGGTCTCTCTGATTCACAAACTATGTCTATGCCGAAAAATCACATTGATCCAATAATCCATTGCTGCGTGAAAGAAAAATAAAACAACAAACACACTTCCGCATTTATATTAGGGCCGCAGCAGCTCTATTGTTAATTTATTAATTAATGATTATACCTCTGTTATTTCAAATCTATTTAACCAGTATGGTGAATAAAATATCACCTATTTGATTAATACTTCTAAAATGGTGATTCTTTTTAGTGCTTCATTTGAAACATCACATTGTTAACGCGAGTTAAAGGTTTCAGATGTCTGATGACCTATATACATACTTAATGCTGTCGGTTCACATATTGCATGTTGGTTTTTTTTTCATTTAAATAAAGAAACAATGTAACATTTAATAGTTAAACCTATAATTGTGCATTATACAGTTTAATAATTTAGATCATATACCTATATTTCTAATATATATGATTTGTAATACATTTCATTCATTTTTTTTATTATCTTTACTTTAACACTCTATGACCATGTGCATGTCTTTACTCAAACGTTATAAAAGAATATTGACTTCCATTCTTCTGAGTATTTAAAATATAAATTTAGTTAAAATAAAAAATCATTTATTTTTAATACAAGAAAATAAATATTATTTCCTTGAATGAAATAAAGATTCTGAACACATTTACAAAAATGCATATACCATAATAAAATTATAGGCAAAGCAAAGTCAAAGTCAACTTTATTATCTACTTATGAAATTGTAGTCCTAACCTATATTTTGAGTCTTTAGAGATGGTAATCATGATTGAACTTATAGGCATTATTTAAAAGAAAATCACTTACAGTTTTAATATTTTTTATGAAAATATGGAATTTCAATCCATAAAATGATTAAATATTTCAAATATTTAATGATCACTGTATTGAAATATCCACTCAAGTGAATAAATTCTGGTTTCAGTATCGCACATGCTCCCAAAAGTTAAAAAAGCGAAATATGATGACACAAGTCAGATATTACTTAGTACCATATGTAGGCATTCTCACCATCAGGGAGATGTGAGGGTTACATCTCACAGACCTCCACAATTTGCATCCTGTGAAATCGGGTATCCCTACTGTTTAGTGAACAGTATGTTACAAAATTTCAGCAAGTTAAGTTAATATATGGAATTTCATATTAATGTTTCACCATTTAGTTATGAAGCAGACGTTCCAAGATTTACTTATAAAAAACCCTTTGAAGAAAATCAGTTGGGTTATTATAAAAATTTAAAATCAAATTATCTACTCCACATATTATTCAAACACCTTCAATTAAGTATGATCATTTTAAGAGGGCCCTTATTGTATAAATACTGACTTGCGGAAAAAAAACCCGACTAAAGTGAAACTAAGATACATCGTTTTTTATTGTTTTGCTGAAAAAATCGAATATTAATTTATGAATATTTCTAATTGTTCTAATAAATAAGCATGCCAGTGAGTAGTACAAATGACTGTTTATTTAGACATGATATCTCTAATTTGAATCACCTTATTGTCTGCAAACCTTTTCTGTAATTTTTCACTTTTTCCTCCTTACCTTTTTCCTCTGAATCTTATAGAAGATAATTATTCATGAACTCTTTATACGTGGTAATTACTTAGGTAGCTAATTTAGAGTTTTACGTTTTAAGCGTGTACGTTATAAAAAAAATGCATTTGGGAATGCATAAAAGAAGTCTCTTTAGTTAGTCAACTTGAAAAAATCATTTTCAAAAAAAATCACTTTTTCAATGTAGTTCTAGTTGAATTAGTAATCAATACAAACAGAGATATATCAGAATCATTGCTGTGTTTATATTATCAACTTTAAATTGAATAATATATGTTGGAATCATTTTCTAAAGTCACGCCATTACTTTCCTATAAATAAATTTCTGCCTAATTGTTCTAGTTGTCAATTGAGAGATTTATATGTGTTGTGTGTATATTTATTAAAATAAAAATTGTCTAATCGTAGCTTTTAGTGGTAATATTAATCCATTTATTTATTACTTGAAAATACATATTCTGTTAGTAGTAGGCATATTTACAAATGTATATTTGGTGTGATATAGTAGCTGTTTTCATATTGATGTTTGTTGTATTTACATTCTTAGATAGTTCAAAATGGGAAAAGACACTTTATGCACATACTCATGTCAATTATTGCGTATTTCCTATAATTTGTGAGTATTATGTAGCTACTAGTTAAATTTTTGCTTTGATGACACACCATGTCAAAACTCTATTATTTATGTTAAAATATAATAGATGAATTAATTTATCTGTGTGTTTCTTCGCCATTTAGTTTGTTTATTGAAGATTCATATTTTGAATCTCTTTCTAAAATTATTAATATTATATAGCTTAAGAACAGCCATTAAATGCTCTTCATAAATAAATTTTAATACGATTTTTGCTTTCGTAATCTAGTGTTGTGTAACAATAATATTAACGTCATTAGCTATTGACTATAAAAAATACTCGAATTTCTCTTTAGGTATCATAAATATTGCGTCATTTTTAAAGAAACAGATACAATACTTTATATTTGCAAACCTTACGACATCGGGGTAACTAAGGAGACATTGGATATAAATATATTAGTATACCGTATCTTTTTACTATCGCTTAATTGACATTATGGTTAAAAACTTTGTATGTGTTTCTATTCAAAACAGAAGATTTTAAATCCCTAAAAAACAAGACATGACTCATAGAAACATTAAAAATTACAAAGGTTACTTTTTTTGGTTACATACAAGTCACATTAAGTGAGTTTATTTTTTAATTATAAATTATATAAATATAAAACCTCCAAAGCACTAGTTAAATTTTTCACCCCAATTTATGTTATTATGATTATTGATGAGGCGTTAAACCATAGTCATCTGAGATAACAATATTTTTGTGAAAACAAACATGGCATAGCACTATTTTTTGAATAATCCTCGTTTATAAAAGTCAAACTATAGCTATTATTAATCAATATGACATCAGTCATTGTTTGCTATAACACAAACATGCAAGTAAACATAGAAAATAACATGATGATATTGAGATTAAAGTTTTAATTTTAAAATGTAATATATTATTTTTATAAGAAAGGGTATTGTAAGGTATTGCAGATATCAAAATGAAAAGTGTAATAAAACTGATATAAATGTTTATTAAGCATCCTTTTTTTGTCATGTAAATCTTGAAATAATTTGTTTTTAGAATTTATACAAATATCTCTCTTGTACATGCTTTTTTAAACAATACAATTGGAAAATAAGAGAAGGAAAAGCTCTGCTATTAATCTGTTGCAACTTTAAGACTAGATAAGAAAATAAAGATTGTACGAATGTTACTTCATTAGAAACCTAAATTAATGTACTTAAACAAATTCCTATGTTAACATACATATGTATTTGTCAATATAAATAATATACTTAAATATTTACTATATCTAATATCCATAAATTATCGCTCATTGCTAAGTTCTACTTTATACATGAGGGCAGTTCTCAAATTCATTTCTTTTTCTCTGATATTCTGATTATCTTTTAAAACAAATAGCATTGCTATTTGACTATAATCTTTTATACTAAAAAAAAATCCTATATTTTGTTTTGAGACAATCTTGTCTTGATCGATTATTATTATCATATGACTATTATCAGAATTCAAAGGACAAAGATCACAAGTCTACAAAGTTTCATTGTATCTATGCTATTATCAAACTGTATTAGGGCTAGATTAGGTTTCTTGAAATTTGGATTTTTGAAACACTAATTGTAATTGACTATTATTTCGAACTCAACCCAAAATAATGGTTTTTAGAATTGTGGACTGTCTATTATGCCATTACAAAAAAGCTGTTGAATATATTTTATGAAATTTTGACAATTTTGTAGCTTGTAGTCCAAATAAAAGCCTGGATAGTTCATTTAATTCCATTCTATAGGTACCATAGATTATTAATTTTATTCTATAGTTCACGTAATAAAGTGAAATATTTCAATTTTTTCAAACTTATTAGATTAAACACAAACTAAATGTCTATGTTTATTGATTTTGCGAGACAGTGAAACTGTTATTACATTTCTTAAAAAAATGTCGGTATATTCTTTATTGGAATGTCTATAGAGCTATCATTGGTATTAAATTAATGTTTGCCTCACCTAATATCAATTTAATTGTGACATATTAAATGACAATGAAGATGTTTCTGGTTGAAGAAATAAGAATTGTTCATAAAAAAAAAGATATCCCATACCAAAAAGATACCTTTCTGTGTCGACTTCCACGGCGTTAGACGAATTCTTTATATTCCATATGCGAGTTTGTAAGATGAAAAATATGTCGTATGATAATGTTTTTGTTGATTTCATGAAAACGCACACAAACATTCAAATTGCTCCATAATCCCCATTACTATAAAAAAATTAAACAAAAACTATTTCCATAATTTTGTAAATTCATATTAAATTAATATGAATTTTATTTATGTTTAGTATGATAATTAAAGCTAACTATTGTTGAATAAGGAAAAACTTTGACAGACCACTTGAATATGTCAATTTGAACAACAACATTTTAACTTAACTGTACAAAAAATCTAAATTAAAATGTCTGATTACCAATAAGTTAATTATTAAAAAACACCAAAAAACAGTTTTTTAATAAAAATTGGCCTATACGCACCATATTAAAAAACTGGCAAAGAGCATGTCGGACCATGCTCATTATAGGGTTCCAAATGCATTATTACAAAGAAATTTACTACAGTACAAAAAGTACATTGTTACACTTTTTCTGTTTCCCACACAGAATAGTTATAAGCACTGTAGTCACCTATAACTATAACAAGCAGGTATGTCGACTATTACTATTAAAGTAGTGTAAACTAAAGTGCATCAGCAAAAGAGCGTATCTTCGTGGCATTTACGTCTTTTTGTTGAGAAGCGCAGTTTTTCGGCAATAACTCAAAAACAGTATATCCGACCATGTTTAAATAATTTTTGTTGAAAGTATTTATTCATTAATAATTGTTAAAAAATAAAACTTCATTATTTTTTCATATTTTTTGGACATACGGTTCAAATATTTATTTTTGTTATTTAACTACGAAAATAAGTTCAGCTTATACAAGGTATTTATACCTACACTATAAATTTCACCAATATATGTCCTGTAGTTTTTTAATAAAATGCCTATGACATACGGACGGACGGACATGACGAAATTGCAAGGGTTCCGCTTTTGCCATTTTGGCTCGGAACCTTAATAAAAGGCAACATGTGTATGTGGCGTCATACTATGTGTACGTGGACATGACACTGTAAAGCGGGAGGTCATGCAATAAAGAACTTGTACTAAATTTTTAACTCATATAAAAATCTAACCTTGACGTATAGTTGACATGTTAAAATTAAATGTAAATGATATTATTTTGAAAAATGCGTACCTATAAAAATTGACTGCAAAATTCGTGCCACCCAAATTCAAAACACCACATGAGACAATATCACTGTATCAATCTCTCAATTTCATAGGATCCAATAAATAAAATTTGTAATCATAAAAATATTATTAGCATAAAAAAACATGTAAGGAACATTACAAGTAATGGATTGCTTTTTAACAAATAGTAAAAATCCTGTAAAATGACATATAAATACAATGAAATTTTTTATACTTATGTAGGAGTTGTTTTAAAATATAATTTTCTTACATCACTAAAATAATGTTTTTTTTTTACCAAGGTCTATTAAAAGTACTCTTGATTCTGATTCTTTTTCACAGCTAACTACTAACTTCTAGCATACAATATGATTTTTTAGAGTTGTATATTTGCCATAAAGAAACTATCTTAGGCAATAAAATAAGAATAATTATTTAAATGTTCCCAATGAATTATGTTATATAGCATTTGATCGGTAATTGCACCAAATTACAATTACCAATTATTCATTCCTTTTTGGGGAACCCGTTTGCTTATTTGTGTTTTTAATATAGTTATGGAAATTTATAGCCTCTATTTTGCATTATAGGACATCAAATAAAACAATGTTTTCATTTGCCAGTTCTAAGTTTAAGTCTGTCGATCGACACACAAATGAATATTTTCATTTATATTTTGTATTAAGTTGTTGAAGAATTTATTTATTGCTTTTTATCAGTTATTTTTTAATTTTTTATACCATAAATTTAAGTAGATAGCTAGATAAACAAGTTATTATAGGTTGTCATCAAATAAATGTTTATAAATTTTGTTGATGTGTCTATTTAAGTGAGATTTCTTGCTTAAAAATTAATTGGAAAGATTTAAAACATATAACTCTCTATGTTAATAAACAAAGTTAATTTTTGAGCAACAGAAGGATTTTGTCCACCTTAAGATAACTTTAAAGAACACCAGACAAATGTGTATAGGACTGGCACCGTAGAATTGGGGTTCTGTACAAACTTAATTACGTGTATAGATATTTCATATCCATCAAATCTCAAAGGTTTTTGGTTTTTTTTTTCTTTCAAAAGTACTTTCAGATTTTTTGTATAAATTTAATGTGTTAAAAAATGTCTTTCCGTACTTCAGTCTACATCGTACTCCATACTCCAACTGCAAATGTTAGTTAATAATCACAGACAAAAATTTTTTCATATAATAAAACTATAAATTGTTGGTTTTCGGATTTTTTCCTTTGCTTTTGCATTGATATCTTGCTTTTGGCCTAAAGGGAAATAGTCTATAGGTTTTGATTTACATGCTAAAGTCAAAATATAAGACATAAATATTTTTAGATTGCTTTGACTTAAAATCTTTATTTTTTTTTCAACTCCTAGAAACTGCAAACCCAATTATTTGATATTAATTTCAATTTGATGCATTCGCACCTTCTTAAAAAAAAGCCTTGACAGACACAGATGAACAGTCAGACATGCAATGAAGTGATCCTATAAAGGTTCCTTTCTTCATTTTTGAGTATTGAACCCTAAAATCTGTTAAAGCTAATCATGGAAGAAACCCTAAAAATTTAATATTGCCCCCATATATATTCTACACCAATTGTAATAGAAATTGTTCAACATTATGCATTCGATATAGCATCTATAGATATCATCTCATTTTTTTTGTAGTTCTTGTTGAATCTGTTAGATGGCATCACTATATTTATTACCAAAATAATTGGTAAACTGTTATGAATAATTATATTTTAATATTCATATCTACAGACTATGTATGAGTCTGTAGCTATGAATATTAGATATCGTAATGGAGTATATGACAAACTTGGAAACAACTATCAATTTATATAGCTGAAATAATAGCAAAGATATGAATATTTTCAATTACTAAAACTGTACTATGATGTTATTCCACAGTAGCGCCACATATCTATGTGGGCAGGCAGAGAACAAAGTACAGAGTTCAGTTTAAGCCACGTTGATCACGAGCATTTAGTCTTGTTAGTCCTAAAACTGCCAGTCTGTGTAATAGCTCATATAAAAATATTACAAATTGTCAGATCTGAGAATGAGGATGAGACCGTTGTAGGCATCTGCGCCTCCCGCTTGCACAATATTGGAATGTATTTAAAATACTTGTATAGGCACATATAAAAAGATCAATGGTTACAGCATTGATAAAAGACCCACAAGCTAAAGGGATCCTACATTTGAGTATTCGTTTTTTACCACTGAGAAGCAGTGACCTTCATATTTTTACCATAGGTATCATGGCTTAAATCATTCGATGATTTTCTATTGTACTCCTCACAAAAGTGCGATTTCTCTCAAAGCAAATACATGCCATTTACTCATATATTTTAAACTGATAACCATAGGCGCATTTATTAGTTGATGTATTCGTTCCTTGCTACAATGATGCTGTACTGTCAAGTCATATTAAAATTTTGAGAAGGTATCATATAATAGTTTGTGTTTGTAAAACATACATTGTACAAGATATTGATTGATGATTACTAAATTTTCTGATAATACAGCAGATTAATATCATATATTTATCAGTAGCTGTGGATTTATAGTTATTATAAATGAATGGTATATCATAAAAGAGATAAGAGAGTTAAAACAATAGAAACCTGCAATTATCACATTTGATATTTACTCCTCTAGTGTGTTAAGTTGCAACACTTGAAGAATTTTTAAACAAGTACAAAAATAACTAAAATATGATTTTTTTAAATTTCTATTTAGTCTAGACTAATCTAATTAGAAAGATTAGACAATTTTGTAGTCTAGGGCTAGAAGACCGAAATATGATAGTCTTACAGTTGTCATATAGCACATATTAAATCCCATCTCACAAGAAAGAGACTGCAAAAAATCTTTGATGATTTACAGTTTGTTGGTTTCTTAAACGATTTTAGTTTTGTTACAAATTTTTATCATTATATTTTGTCAAATTGCTTATTTAAATGATAAACATAATATTTTCAATATCAGGCATCATATTTACTGCCTTCTTTGCTGACATTACTATTATCCTATAATAGAACTGTTTTTTATTGCAATGAATGCTTTAATTTTTATCACATGCAAACAGATGTAAATTCTTTACTTTAAGTACCCAAAAAATTCAATTGTCACAATATATAGTTCTTAAACTATCCATACTCTTTGAGTTTACATAATTTGATCAATTTCCTTCAAATTTGTTTATAATGACTTAAAATTAATTTATCGTGAAACTTTCATTTGGGTATTTCATAAGTTTTATCTGTTTTTTATAGATCGGTTAAATATAATAAAACATTGTATATTGGCTAGTGTTATGAGTTTCTTGGATTAAGCAATTTGCAAAAGATATGCTGAAACCTTACGCAAATGGAACTTGTATACTCGTCTAATTTGTTTTTCAATGCAAATTTTTAAACAATTATTTCTTATTAGACTAGTATGTGTATATAATATATAATAATTAACTCAGAAACATGTACTAAGCGAAGAACAATTTTCTCCTAATAGTAGAACTGCAATTTTTTTCACATGTGATTCAACCTTAAAATTTCTGTAATATCTTTTATTTAATGTTCCTTCAGAGAAATGGATGGAGTTATGGATGGATGCATGATAGCGTTATGTATATTTATTTGAGCAGATGGAGAACAAACATTGACAGCGTCAATCACGATCAGTAAAATAGATTTAAACCAATTCACATCTAATTAAAAACCTTAAGAGAAATGCACACTGCTTGAATAAATTATCAACCTGAACCGTAGATACTGTCAGCATCATTACAAACTGAAGTGTAAAAAACAACGAGATTAAGCATCTAAAAAATTAAATTGTTTTTTCTCTAAAAGATCCGAATGTTGAAACTTTTTGAGAAAGTCCAATTTAATTTGTTTAAAGACATTATATATATGTTAGTAAATACTGTTAGACATAAAATAATAGCTACAAACATTATTTCATGTTAAAATCCTTTTAATTTTTATTGAGTCAAGTTATGTACCATTGTATTCGAAATTAGTTCATATTTGACAAGACTGTCACTTTAATTGCTAAAATTATGTAAATATGCACTATCATTTCGAAAAAGAATGTAATAATTTTGGTGAGCTTTTTTAGTTAGATGCGAAATTATTCTCATCCATGTCTCTACGTCTATTTGCTGACTTCATTTGTACAGTTTATTTATGGTTAGTATTTTATATTCTAGATTTATTGTTATAAGTACCTGCTCTTTTGTGTCAAATTAAAATAGAAAACTTTTTTGTAATTTAGATATTGTATACAATTAGAATGGATTTTTTACTTTTTATCAGCTAGGTACAGTACGACGCACGAAACTACCGCTCTTTAATTGCCTGCAAATAATGCAATGCGGAGGTATAATGTTCCCCGAACCTTCTTTCTTCTCCCTCGCGTTCTTTACGCCATTGTGACACTTTCATGACTAACTACAGCGGCAAAGTTTCGTGCGTTGTATTGCAAATTTTGGTTTCAAAATAGAAGTATAGGGAAAACTCTTTAATCTTACATATTTATATTGTATTATGCAATATACTTATAATATATAAACTAATTTTTTTTTTTAGTTAATTCCGTAAGAAAGAATTTTACTATATAAATATAATGACTTATGATGTAACTTTAGGATTTATATGAAATAGTTTTTAAAGTGTAAAAAAGTTTTAATAACTTTTTAAGGTGAAACACGAATTTTTAAATATCAATTAATAAATTGTAATACAGTGATCTCAATTTGCAAAACTTTTGAGCTTCGTGTTGAAATTCACTTTCATAAGACTATTCCAATTTTTTCTTTTAATATACATATTAAAAAGAATCGTTCCAAGTTTATTCCTAACTAAAATAGGTATAATACCTACAATTCTTATTCTTTAAGTATCTAAATATGTATATAGTTATTTATACGAATATAGTATAATTTTGTTTATTTATATATATATATATATATATATTCTTAGATCTTGAATGTTATATACTCTTTATTTTCAACACACGTTCTGAATAAATAAATTTTTCGTATTGTTTCAAAATTTATTTTTATGACCCTCATTTTTTATCTTAATCTTCTAATTAATATTTTACAGTACCAGATATTCATATTCATCTATGAATACCAGTCTGAATGTATAAGTGTTTTTTTGCAATGTAACGTCCAATCATGATATAATTTTTTAGCAGACGTACCGCACTTATCAAATAACAGAAGCCAGTGATGTATGTTTTGATCTCTGAACTACTAAATAAAAACTATTTTTGGCGGATGTTATTTCGCATCTGGGCCTGTACATCGCGTGAGTCAGAATATTTAGATTGCTCAAAATAGCTTCATAGTGCATTCTGTACCAAGTTTGTTACGTCGATATCTAACAGCACTTCTGACTGATGAGCAGACCGAGATGTCTATAAAAATAGGGACAATAAAATAAAAATTACTACCTACCGCATCTTATGCGTCGTCTTTTCAACTTAGAAACAAGAGATTCCATAAATTGGTTATGCGAGGGACGTTCAATAAAAAGTGAGAATGAGTATTTGGCCATTAACTTTTATTAAACCAATCTTATTTTTTTTCGATATAGTCCCCTTTTAGCGTAATACAATTGGCATATCGTATTTTCTAAACTTAAAATTCCTTTCTTAAAAGATTCATTCTGAGCACCTAAAAATTTCTGCACTGCAGCGACTACCCACTGCTTCATGATCTTCGAATCTCTCTCTGTCCTTTCAGATATTTCTTCAACCTTGCAAATCTACACATATAATAAAATAGCAACAGGCCGACGTATGAACATTATAGAAATTAGAATAAAACTGATATATGGAGGGTCTTTATTAAAGCTATAGAAGCCAAAACAACAGTTTTTATTATTTTTGTCTATCTGTCTGTCTGTATGTTTGTTACCGCATCACGCAAAAACCGTTAAACGGATTATAATGAGGTTTTCAGTTTAGTAGTTTGGGGTCGAACTTAACATCTAAGCCATGTTTCACCTAATTCAGTTGGGTAGAACTAGAAATACATCTTGACCTTTCATCTAATGTATGAAAGACAGTACGTCTTTAATACATTAGTGAGGTCATTTAAAATGGTCTAAATATTGTAGTCCAGGCGGTCGCAGCTGCGGGCAAAAGCTAGTAGATAATAGAAATCGCTAGGGGCAAAGTCGGGTGAATATGGAGGATGCTCAAGTATTCCGAAACCAGCATCTTGAATTGCCACCATAGCAACAACGGACCTGCGAACCGCGGTATTATCTTGATGGAACAAAAGAATTTTTGCTAGTTTGCCTCGCTGTTTCTTTAGGATTCTGTTACACATTTTTCTATTGTTCTACAGAACCCCTGATGGTAGCTCTACGGTCGAGATGCTCTATGACGACCACTTCATTCCCAGAAAAAGGGCCACGATTTTTCTGGCAAAACGATTCGCCTTGAATTTCTTAGTGGTTGGAGATAATGTTCTCTTCCAAGTCATGACTAATTTTGTTTCTGGATCGTAAAGATGGAACCACGTTTCATCCATGGTTGTAAATCGAATCAAAAAACTATACACATCTTGGTGTAACAGTTCCAAAGTGGCTCAAGAAATGTTGGGCTTGGTTTGTGTTTATGCATCGGTAAGCATTCTGAGGACCTGGCGGACGGATATTTTATTCATCCCCAAACGTTCGTGTAAAATGCTATGCACACTCCCAGTCGAAGTCTCCATTTCTTCAGCTACAAAACGTAACGTGACATGACGATCTGATAAAACACTTCTTCGACTTCTTTTACTTTCTTCGGTCACTACCGTTGTTGGAAGACTCGTGCGAAGGTCATCTTTAGTGGATGTTTTTCGACGTTTAAACTCAGTGTACCAACGGGCAACTACAGAAGACGGTGGAGCATTTGCTCCTAAAGTATCCTGTAAGTCTTGATTGACTCGTTCTGTAGTGAAGTTTTCCAATTTTAAAATGTCTCCTATAATAATTATATACATACAATTACAGTACAACGCACGATTCTTTGCCGCTGTGAAGTTCGTCACCAAAGCGTCGCAATGGAGTAAAATGGGAACGCGGCGAAGAGGGAAGGGTCGGGGAGCGTAATATATGCGCAGTATATCATTCGCAGCTAATTCAGAGCGGCAAAGTTTCATGCGTTATATTGTACAACACGTGAAACTCTGCCGCTTTGAATTTCCTGCGAATGATGCAGTGCGCAGGTTCAACGCTCCCTGACCCATTCTTCTCCCCTATGTTTCTATTTTACGCCATTGCAAAGCTTTCGTTACTAAGTTCAGAGCGGCAGTTTCGTGTACTGTTCAATTTTAAGCACAGACCGTCGTGGCGACATTAGCATAAGCTATGTTAACGCCCTTCATTGTTAATGTGTATGTAGAACTAATGCTGTCTAGTATTGAATTCATGTATGCAGATTTAATTTAAGATCAATTGTGTGAAAAATATTTTTAGATAAATAAACTTCGAATTCATTAGAACTAACATATTTTTAATTGGTAAAAAGTAATAAAAACTTAGTAACACTGATAACTTTTCAGGCTATGTAAAAAATTTCAGATATTTTCGAGCGCAAATTACTTAAAAATATTTTTTCAATAAAATTTCAGCAATCTTTGACGGTAAAAGATTGCTTTTTTTTAACTCTGATAGCTTAGAAATAAACTTTCAGTTTATTTCGAAATTTGTAAACTTATAAATTTAAGAGTATTATAAAGAAAACGGCTAAACTGAGTGTAAATTAAACTTTGCCCTCGAATAACTTTCGACTAAATTGATTTATTGAAAAATGATATCGGACCTTTTTTGTAGAGCGTTAAATTTTCTACAAAACTACATAAAGGGTATTGCAATACAATTTATCGCTCATTAGTTATAAAAATCAGAAGAAAAAAAAAATTTTCCTGTGTTATGGCAAATCGAAAAGTACGATGCGGACAACCTAAATATTAATGTTAAGGGCTCGTATTTTCAGAGGCCTATTTTGGCATTGAAACAAAACTTTTGAGCGTGATTCCGAGCAAAAATCAAATTTTTCCTTTTTTTTTTTTTGAATCGCCCTAATATATATACTTCGAGAATCAATTGAATATCCCTCATAGCAAAGCATTGTGAAGTCTTATTAAAACTTGTTCCGTAGATATTACATTAACCTATCTGCAAAACAGTTAGTATATAGAACTCGTAAGCATCCAAGGATAATCCTATTGTGGGTCGACAAAGTGCTAGAATAACAGCCAGTCTTTCAACAACAATAATTTATTACTCACACATATTGAAATCTTGGAAGTTAGTTTTACATTATAATTTAAATCCATTTTACAACAGACAAATACTTTTAACAAAGTTTACTTATGCACATATATTTTTTATTTATTTCTTATAATGGAATCCAAGTAGTGTTAAATAGGGAATCAAAATGTGTGAATGTCATAGATATATTTATTGCTCGATAAATGTTTTTTTTTTTTAATATTTCACCATCACAATACATTAAAAGAACCATCACCATATTTGAAGGGAAAATACCTTCCACTTTCTTTTATAAACATCACAAATTTAAGATGTAATAAAACAAATAATATTACATCAATTAATCATTTTAAACCTTTTCATGTTTCAATCTCTGCATTTGTGAACAAATATTTTTTCAATCTTGACCTTGCAGCAATGTGCTTCTAGATATTCTAATATTTTCATGACAAATATAAATTAATCCCTCCATAATATGTAGACGTTTATTATTACAATATTGACAGGCTGTATAATTACTTTATTCAATACTAACTTTAAAATACTCGACTAAACCAAGCTAAGCTTGTAATAAGCTTCCATGTAAATGTTATATTCCGAAAATAGTTCTAAATACGTCATAAAAATATGGAACATCTCCGAAAGCGTGTCGAACAATCGTTTGATCAACCTTCAAGAGTTTTTCATAGCATTTGAATAATGTTTAAATTTAGCATGCGCCGTGCGGCGTCCGCATGAAGCCGGACGACTGACGTGCCAGTTTTATAACATTATCCACTCTGCATCGGCTTAGTATTAAAAGTACAATGAACTCCTATAATCCTTAAACCCTTTATGCTTATACATCTTGAAAACCAATTTTACAACAAAACCTTACTCCATTAAAATAGATACAATTACACAAAACTCATAAATGAAAAACACAAATGTTATTGATATATAGAAGTCAAGCTAATAGTGGTTTTTGAATACATACCGTTTACTGCAAAAGCTACTGCGAGATATCTTTTTTTTTTTGTTGAAGAATTCTATAAACATTATTTCGACTTTATAGTATACGTAATAGGTATCTACAGCTTCATCGATTTCGCTACCATCCCCAATCCAGTACCCGCTTTTAACTCCGATCCCGGGTACACTCCCGGTTATAATCACGAATCGGGGGCCTTATTACGTAAAAGTAGAAATCGATTGCGATTCCGGAATCGATTTGTGAGTCGAAATTGTTAGGTATAAAAAAATGTTATTCTCATACGCAATTTTGAGTGACTTTAAAGAGTCAGATTAAATTTTAACTTTGCGCACTTATCGAGGACCGATAGCTGTACAATAATATGGTATAATTGAACCGATCTGATGAATGAGCCAGAAGATAGGCACAGGAACACCATAACGGAATAACATATCCTAGTCGTATTTGAGCTTGTTAGAGTTCTCTTGAGATGCACTCTCCACCATGAGTGATTTTCAGGGTCTGATGATAGAGCCGGAAGGCAAGCACTAGCACTCCACAATAGAACAACGTAACTCAGTCGTATTTGTTCTTAATAGAATTTTTCAAGTGGACCCTGGCCATAATTGGCTTTCAGGGTCTGATAATGGAGCCCGACGGTTGGCACCGGAATTAACATATCATAACGGAACAATATATCCTAATCATATTTGGGCTTGTTGGAATGGCCCTGAAATGGATTTTGACCACGATTGACTTTCAGGGTCTGACGATGGAGCTTCCAAACTTCCAGCTCCGTTATCAGACCCCGAAAGCCAATCATGGTCAAAGTGTATTCCACGAGAATATCAACAAGTCCAAACATGGCTAGGTTGCGTTGTTTCATTATGAAGTACTAGCGTTTACCTTCCGGTTCCATCATCAGACCCTGGAAACCAATCACAATTAAAGTGCATTCCAAGACAATTCCAACAACCGCAAACACCGCTTGGATATGTTGTCTAATTATAGAGTACTAGTGCTTACCTTCCAGCTGCATCATCAGACCCTGAAAATCGTTCATGGTCAAAGTACATCTGAAGACGATTTCTACAAGACCAAACACGGCCAGGATACGTTGTTTCATTATGGAGTTCCTGTGTATACCTTCTGGCTCCATCATCAGACCCTGAAAGCCAATTATGGTCAAAGTCCATTTAAAAAATTCCATGAAGCCCAAATAAGACTAGGCTACGTTGTTCTATTATGGAGTGCTAGTGCTTACCTTCAGTCTCCATCATCAGACCCTGAAAATCACTCATGGTGAGAGTACATCTCAAGACAACTCTAACAAGCTCAAACACGTCTAGGATATGTTATTCCATTTCGGAATTCCTGTGCCTACCCTCTGGCTCCATCATCAGATCAGTCCAATTATACCATATTATTGTAAATTCTTAGGTCCTCGATAAATGTGTAAAGATTTTATTTAATCTAACGATTTACATAAAAAAAATAATTATTCACTTTGTATGAAATACGAATGACAGAAAATCGATTGTAAATCGCTTGAGAATCGCTATAGACCAGTCTTTGGTTTGAGAGCGTAATTCTCGAATAATTGCGAAATCGCGATCCCTAACGGTTTTTGAATTCAAATATGCGATTAAATTTCATTATTATAATTTAGTGATTTCATTGTAGAGGCAACACTGTTAATAGAAAGACGATTAGTATTTCGAAATATCAACTTGGGAATTAGTAAAATAAATTAAAAATTCTGCGAAATCAGAAATTGATTTCTTTTAGGTAATAAGGCCCCCGGTCCCACCGATTTCGACCCGTACCGTTCTCAATTTCGGTCGCGGCCTCGGCTCTCGATACCGCTAACAGTCGCGATTAAGTTTTGTACGAAACTAGGGCAAATATTAATATTAAAACAGAACATGTGTATATTCGAATGGAACTTTTTGTCAAAATTTCAAGTCAATCAAAAGAAGACTTGAGTTTTACGGCAATAAATATACAGCAGTAAAATATCTATTTAAAAAGTTACACAAATTTAATGTTATTAATCAATTTATATAATCTATGATTTTTCAACAGAACAATTCTTTATAATACTGATTTATTTGAGACTTATCAAATAAATATGTGAATTTACCATTCCGATCTATGTAACCTTCATAAAAAGAAAAACATTCAATAGCAAAATGAAGTAATTATTGTTTCTGCAGTCCAATTTACTTAAGGTTCCAAAGATTTCCTCTTGGAGAAACTAGACATATACATATTTAACACATTTAAATGCAAATATTAACTAGTAGGATAGCATAAATATGAAATTTAAAAAGGCCCTAAATAAATAATGATACCAAAAAAGCTATAAATATAAGTTTCTCATATAAATGAAAAACTTATTTAAAATTTATTACCTACAGAGATTACTTACGCGTGACCTTTGGCAGCATTCCAAAAACAACTCAGATGTAATCTATTCACATCAAAGGGTTTCAGAGTGTTATTTGCATGCTACAATACCATGAAAACGAAAAAACATACACGCAAGCTAATATTAAAGTTTTCTAAAGACGAGACACAACTATTAGAAATCTATTTTCTAACATACACCATATTATTTTGATCAAAACTGCCTTAGTTTTTGAGACTTACACAATATTCTTAAATTAATGAATATCACAATAAAAGAATACAATTTCGAAACAATCACACTAAAATATTAAGTACATGTATTTTTTTCTATATAAAAAAAAAGTAAAAAAAATATATAAATTTCTAAAAATATGCAAAAAATTCCATGCTAATGAAGATAATAAAAAAATATATACATAATTGACTTTACATATTGATTTTGCTTTTTAAGGTGTTGCAGTTTGCTAATGTATACTGAAGGTGTTTATTGAACAAGTTGACAGATGAGTGCTAATTGAAGACAATTCTAACTTTACGCCACAACAACCGAGGTTACATCACAATCGAACACAAATACGACGATAATATCATGATAAATTACAATAATTTACTTTTCATTAATATTCAAATAAGGACACCCTCATAAACCTTTAGATATCTACACCATAAATCTTCATAATCAGGTGAATTTTAAACTTTTCACAATATAGGAATGTTTTTTTTTTTCAGACAAAACATTAAAACTAGAAAAATAATTATATCTGACCACAATATCATATAAATTCTTTGTATTGCCACATATTTATTTTAGACTACTGATTATCACATGAACTTTTTAATTAAATAAAAAACTCTAATACATGGATGGTAAACTACAAACTTACAATTAAATACTTTATTGGATTTATATTTATCAAGTGCAAAAAAAGTCTTATTTTGCAAATACACATCTTCCAAGTAATTTTACAATGCTACAGGATCATTAAACATATATTATCAATGTTGACACTAATAGTGTTAATAACCTGAATACAAACTCGTTTCACAAAACATATTGAGATAATAATCAATATCCAAAACACATTGGATATTGATTATTATTCCAATAACTATATCGTCCTGAACCAAAATTATCTACCTACCTCACTGAAGATTATAACACAACGCTATTACCTGTGATTTAACTTTTAGCATTCACTTTTTACAAACTCCTTTTAATAGTGAAAAACGTAATTGGTGAATTACGAGTACAGCTATTTTAGTAACATTGTTACCAATACTTTAATATAATTTACAAGGAATTACAAATTCTTCCCAGCGCTTATAACTTGTAAGTTTTTCAAAAGTTTATTGGTTGATGTACTGCCAATGATAAATAAAATTATATTCATCAAATATATATAAAAGATATGGCCCTTAAAGGGAAATATTATTAGTATAATTGAACTTACCACACCCAAAAGTAAATGATAATAAGCATTGACTGTAAATATTATTAATATGCCTTAACTTATATTTAAAATTATTCGAGTAAATATTGTATTTTTGTTTAATTTTAAATACTCTTGGAATGACAAAATTAAAACTACTGCTGTATGAAAAGCAACTAACAGCAATAAATCCTTTATAATTCAATACTGCTATTATCCATTACCTTAATCCATAATAAAATGTATAAAAATAAGTAATCAAAGATAAGAGATCCAATTTTATTAATAATGTATACCTTATTAATGTATAATACATTCAAATTAATCAAGAATCTAGTTCAATTTATTATATTTTAAAGCCACATTAGGATATTTATTAAGCCTATTACAGCCAATGCTAATTGCTTGAGGCACAAATAAGTAAAATAAAAATGTTGAATAAATAAAATGACTAGAATTCTAGATCTTTAACACTAATGAGATTTAACCGTCCTCCAAAAGTTATACAATATACACAATAACAGCTATATAACAAGAAAATGAAACACTTAATTTACAAACAGTCATAGATTACAATTTTAAAAGACTGCACAAGAGAAGCATGCAACAACAGTAATCTAGGACATTATCCAGATGAAGTTGGCTCAAACATTAACCATGTAAAAGCCCTATATAATATTTATCGAACAGGTGTGAACAAGCCAATAGTAAATATTAAAATTTTACATCTTGAGTGTTATTAGGTAGAAAAGATATAAGAAAGCTATTACAGTTACCATATAATTATGAACCACAAAATATAAAGCCAAAGGCATGAAAATAATAATATTTAAATATGTCTATCATTAGTTAAAATAGTGAACATAATGCCAGTGCCAGATTCTTATGATAGCATTAACGTTTAACTCGGCCGACTGTGCTAGAAACGGGTGCCAAAAGGCGCTTCGGTACCAAAAGCCTGGCATTGCCTCGTGCAGCTCTTACTGCACCCGGCTGTCGCAAATCCGCTAGATGAGATGCATACCCATCCAATGTTGTTGCCATATTGCTGTACTTTTTGCTTATACGACCTATAGCATAAATTTGTTTAGATGATAACCCACAATTGTGGTAGACACTAATATCTTTCCCTGACCCATATGCTGCAAAGAGTATTACACCATGTTCAGTAATCAAATTTTTCAAATGGTCAGCTTTATGACCCAAGGGATCTGTAGAAAATCCATCAGAGAAGAACACAAGACCATGTGGGAAGTTATGTTCTGCTAACCAAGAGACAACTTTCCTTTGTTGCAAATCAGGTCGTCCAGTAATATATAAAATAAGGTACCCTAAGTCCTGCCAAAACCTAACTACATCTACTGCACCTGCTCTTACTTTAGGATCCCTACCAGTTACAGATACACTAGCTGTAAATGAACCATCAATACTGAACACTACACATTCTGTTTGGGGTGGAACCACAGCCAGATGAAAGCTACAACTTGTATGATCACCCCTAACTACTAATCTGACTGGATAAATACCACAAGCAACACTTTGTCGATCTGATAAAGTGTATGTTATTCTGCCAGTTTTATCCGTAACAACAGTAGACAATAATGTCCATTCTCCTGCTGGTGGATCCTTCATCATGTGAATATCTACCTTTTCACCTGTCAAAGTAATCATATCCAAGGGACCATACATAAATCGAGCTGTAAATGTTTGTGGGCAGCCTTCTTTGACTAAAACATCATTTGCTCTATGATTGGCTGCAACATTTTTCAATTTTACTGAAGTTCGTTTCCTCATCCACTTTTCTCTTTCTTGACCAGGTTTAAATAAAGGTGATTCTTTGTCATCAGAATGGCCATACAGAGCTAAATCAAAATGCCCTACTTGACGCAAAATGAAAGCTATAACATCAGAACTTTCCCAGTAACTGGCATGGAAAAGGTGCGGCAAAGCATTCATTGGGAAATTGGTTAATCCTTCAGGACAATAAAGTGCATAGTCTAATCTCTTTGAGCCCCACCATTTTTGCTGAAGAGCATTCATAGTTATCAAGGGAATATTGTCAACAAGACCACTGACAGTGCTTTGAACAGATGCTTCAGACAGCCGCCTTAAAACTGGAGTAGGGGGCATCTGAAGATGATCACCAAAGAGTTGAGGGTGGCTTTGAATCAATTCCATCAAATGATAAGGCTGACCATTCCCTAAAGGATACTTAGCATAACGAGCAACATTTATAGGAGGTAGATTAGTAAATCTAGCTGATAATAATGGTTCTAAACGTGCAGAAACGGGATCTGTTGGATGAAATAAATTGAATACTTGTTGCACAGGAGGTTTGACAATATCACGTGACTTATCATCTGCAATTTTTCTTGATGCTAAAATTAAAGACAAAGGACTCCCGAACATAAAAAAATCACTAACTTCAAATTCAAATTTTATATGATTCTCACTTGTTGAAGAGGAGCGTCGTCTAGGAGTAGGCGCTTGTAAATGAGTTTTATTTAAATAATGTTCTGTTGGGTCATTGGGTATTGTTATTTCTGTATCTAAAATACTGTTCTCACTGTCATGTCTAGATTGATACTGAATCGTTCTAGAGAGAGCATCATAAGCTAATACTGAACCCATACTGTCGCCGACTATACATACTTGCCCATTGAAACCTTTACCATCATCACATTTTAAAAACTCATTATATACTGCATTAGCCATATTTATTGTTTTAGTCACAGACTCTGCATAATCAGATGAAGATGTGGCAATTAATGGTATAGCTCCAATTGGTATTAAGTCATTTGTTAGCGGTGGGGTTTCTAGTGTTGATGGGGAACAATCAAAACTATAAGGACTTAATGTCGACAACACACCAAGAGCTTCTGTACAAATTGAAGGGCATGAAACTAACCTTATTGCAATATGACCTACTAGAGTAGGATAGTGTTGTCTCATGACAACTTCAAATGCACCTTTGAATGTTGTCACATCGGATTTCTTTGCAGTCATATCCACATTAGCATCTAAAACACTTCCACCATGAAAAACCAACAATAAAACAGTCGTTTGGCAAGAACTATGTACTGGAGTTTCAGGGCAAGCATCAATACTTAAGTTACTAGTGAGAACACCCATTCTTCGTGAACCACGTTCAGATGTAACCCTTTTAAGAAATGATGGATTAAATATACTATCTTCTTGATTTTGTTCACTTTGAGTAGGTGAAATATCAATGTCTGCTTCGTCAAGAGAACACATTGAAGACCATTTATTGAAAGATGATTAGCAGTCATAAAATTCATCTTCAGATCCAGTTTCAGTTTCCGATTCTCGAACAAGAGTTTCCATTCGCCAATTCGCAGCCTGAACTTGGAGACTTTTTATTGATCCAGATGATGAAGAGCACAATCCCGATTTAGAATGATAGCTTCTGTGTTCTGAAGGTGGTGTAGCTTCAGGCGACAAATGTTTTTGAACTCTAATATCACTATTATTTTTCTTTGTGGTTGGTGGAGTTTGTATTTCTTCATTCTTTTCTAAACTACTCATGGTAGCTGCCAAAGACTTTGAATTATCATCAGATAGATCTTGAATATCATCACTTGTTTCACCTGCCATTTTCTTTTGTAAAGCAAGCTGGGTCTGTCGCTCTATTTCCCTGATGTCTTCCATTGTTAAGCCATGCCATTCATCTTGCCAAGCCCAAGCTTGTCGATGAGCTCTTAGCATTGTTTTCCTCAAAGCTACATCATGGATGAATTTTTCTAATTTTGTTTGCATGCCCCAGTACCGAAATTCCACTTTACAAAGCTTGTAAGCACACATCAATGATTTGTCACAAAGGGAAGAATCAGATTTACACTGGATATCTTTCCAGTAATCTTCTAACCAGGTATCGGTTAAAGGTCCTCTTTTACATTTTTGAGAAACAAAAATTTTTGGATCTTCTTCCTTAACATAATCAGCACCATAAAGCTGATCTTTAACAACATCAATATAATCAACAATACGATTTTTTAAATCACTTCCTGTTAAATTGAATACATTTTCTTGGTGACCATTATCAGCATAGTAATAAGTTTCAATTTCTAATGAAAACTTTTCAACAAAAGGACAAGTATATCTCGTTTTGGTATAAGGATAGGCATTCCAAGCTTCTTCTGAAACTGTTAAGGCTGACTTCGGCAATAAGCTTTTAAACCATCCTGGTAAATGGCTACCAACATGGTAAATTTTTTGGGTATACTGACCTTTACCTCCAGGGCCATTTTCATATGGCTCATTGACTAATATTTCTACACCACTACCCTCTCCAGAACTTTCTTCTCTACTTTTTTTAGCTATCATGTATAGCTGAGCAATACGATATTCCTCGACCGTTAACGGTAAAGGAATTCTATATTCTTTTATCAACATTTTTTGAGTTTCCAATCCTTCATTTGCCCAAAATTGGTATCTAAAACACAAAGTAGAGGTATATTACGTTATAATTTTAAAGAACAGAAAAGTACAAATATAACTATCCTAAATGATATTAAAATGTCGTGACAATTTTTTATCGTTTAACATTACTTAAAAATAATTTCTGAATTAAAAAATACTATTTTTCATAATATTCTGTTACAAAAATGCTCAACTGCGATAAATACACAAGTTCCTTTTTAGACCTTACAAGGCTAAAGCAATTTTCATTAATAGGAAAATAATCGGCATTACTTACAGCCTTTACCTTATGTACAACAGTAATGCGCAAGTAGAACTAAACATTCTTGCAAAGCTGCATGATATGAAAATAAACAGAATATTTACCTGATTAAGTGTTCAAATCACTCAACCTCGCAATTACGGAATATATAGCTTTGTAACATTTTTATTGATCACTTAACTACTCGCACTATACAACAATCTAACGGCAAACACAGCCCACAAATGAACTTTGACATTTACTGGGCCTTACAGATTCAAAGGATTGCAATAAAAAACAGCGAGTCCACCGTCCCGTTACACAGCTTTAAAATAAAACTGTCCTCAATTTATATTAGAAGTTACATTTTGTTATATTTAAAACATCTGTTTTCATATCTAAAATCTGTAAAATTGAATTCTAACCATGAAATTTGAACTGTTATACTTTAAATCTGAAATTAAATGAAAATATGTATAAAAGTTTGCTTGTATGTGAATACTCACAAACGTAGATTGGAACGCTTTTGATTCTGCGTACAATCTGCGTACATAGTAAACCATATTCATAGTCCTCAGAAAACATCGTCTCAATTTAATTGACTTTAGAATTTTTGTAAATTAAAAAAATATATACTCTATTTTAAAATACGTAGGTGAGTAAAGTTAAATTAGAAATTACTATATTTACGCTTGAGTTTTGTTAAAGATTAATAGATTAATTAACTCAGATATACGTAATATTCTTCACATACAATAATAATAAAAAAAAACAACGCTCTAACAGTTTATAATTAAATATAAGCTTTATATAAATTTCTAAAGAAATGTATTTATTAGTTCTTATCAGAACACCTTGATACGAAACAATTCAAATAAGGTTCGTTGATAAAGACGGAACAAAAAATAAATATCCTCTGAACACACTTTTTCTTCTTTTCGTCCATAAAATTGAGAGTTTTCAAAAATTCGTAAAATATTCACTTTAAGCCTGACTTTCAAGAATTCCATTTTTATTCAAACTCGACGTTTTTAAAGTCTCGAAAGCTATTTTGACATAAGTAAATGTATCATAGATATTTATTTTAAAATACAAAAAGTACAATTTGAATTAAATTGATCGAGTGGGTGTTGAATAATTTTGAGAAGAGAAATTAAAAAAAAATAATTAAATTGAAGCACGAATACCACAAATCTCATTTAAATCCATTATTTCACTCAAAAGATATAGTACATATATTAAAAACAATATTCAAAAAAGTATTTTTAGATGTTTATCTGCAACATCCATTAATATGCAATCCACTGCTGCAAGTCTGCTCTTTGACTAGGGATCTTTATCCAATAAATTAAATTTTGATTCGAAAAGATTGACGAATATCGGACACCTAAGCAAATGTTAGTATTTTATTTATCTTAGTCCGCTAAATAGTTATTCTATTGTTTCTACATATTTTTCGCGCCAAATTACCACCACATCCAAGTATTTTTTATCAAACATCTTCTAAACAAATCGATTATTGTCGTATTCACGACATTTGAAACAATTTTCTTCAATCTGGGTCCAGTGTAAATTTTCGCTCAATTTATTTAAAGATTTATAGAGACCATAAAAAAGCAATTACAAAACATTTCTTTCAATAACTTTGAAAACATGAAATTATTTTTTTTTAAATCTTATCACTTTCAATTATCAGCAATGGTACAAAGCGTACTGAAATCAGTTTCTTTAATTAATAGATATTGTTGACAAAAAAATGTTTCTTCTCAATAGAAAATAGATAAGTTAAAATCGGAATCACATTATTTGTAAAAAAATTATTAATTCTTTGAAAGTTTTAGTTTCATCCGTGTACTAAATTATAACAAATTTGAAAAATAATTTTTCATTTCTTATTTTCATGTGTTGTACATAACATAGATCATTTATCTTTTTTTTATATACCTCTTTTTTATTCTCATCGATCTAAACATGAATACAAACATTTTTTTTCCTTCTTAATTCTCAGAAAAAAGATAAATATTACTTCTGACAACCGATAGTAAATATTTATTAACTTTCTCTTCTATTCTCATAGAAATCGAAAAATGAATGTTAACTTGAGTAAACTATTTGCGAAAGTTTATACAATAATTGTCTAGTGTCTTCTTTCAATTCTCAGATAACTTAATAATGAAATGTCATTTCAAATATGATACCTACTCCTTACTTATATTATTTGCTGGATTGCTTCGAATCCCCGTAAACTTGAAAATGATACATGAATTCGATTAAGCTATTTACAAAAATACATATGTAATTTGTTATTTACACATAATAAGTACCTGTGTACGTAATATATGTAAATAACAAAATCTATGCACATATGTATATTTTTCTAGTCATATACCTACTATGAATTAGACCAACATTACAAGAAAATCGATACGGAAAGAAATAAATATAATTCACTTCATGGGTTCCG
>BGZK01002925.1:0-37301 GCA_005406025.1 Eumeta japonica | reverse complement strand
GATTTTTTGGTACTCTTTTTGCTTCAATTGACAGCCATCTATCGTTTCATACAAGAACGCTGGTTTCAAGTTCATAAAATATGGCTTTTCTTAAGTATACCATCAATTTTGTCGGTGTATCATTTTTAGAATGACCTTATCGACTTTTCCATGATACACATTTGCTCTATAGATTTGTTCTGCGATTGTGTCTCATAAGTGATTTAGATTTGCAGAACTGGAATTCATACGCTTATTTTTATACATGTCATATTTATTACGATAAGTGTCTCGTTCTATGAAGAGTACAAATGTTATACTTTTTTAATGATATTGTTCTTTCCTATTTGACAAGGCAAGAAATTAAAATTTATGGAGTGTGATTGAAATTCGTGTTATTAATACATTATTAGTCATGTCTTAACAATGCACGTATTTGAAAACAAAAGCTTAAAACAGCCGCGGCAGCAGGACAATATATGAAATTGAAGGAAAAGTTACAGTCAATGAGCGAACAGCACAGCTTTAGTATAATCGTTTTAACACTGGAGATTAATGCTGGTAGATCATTCGCGCTTTGGTCATCTACCTGTATGAGATATTGAGGCTACCAAGAAAGCAGTAAAACGAACCCAATACCAGCACTCATCTATTAGACTCCCTTGGACCTTTTAAAGATACCACGCATCACCACTCTAAAATGAAAACTGAATGAAAGTTGTTAAGACCGTAACACACAAAGGGCTATACTCTTTAATGTTAAGTTTGTCTTTTGTACGATTATTTAATAAACAAAGTGAACATTAAAAATCGACATTACTACGAGACATCTTAATACTTTCATTGATCCAGGCCAGATCGCCGATTAGTCACTACATCTCTCTTTCAAACCATTTCGTTTCTGACTTCACTATTCTTATACCTATCTAGTGTGATTTCAATTACAGACTACATACGAATAACACGTTTTCGTTCCGGTATATTCATTCGATAATATTTAAATATGTTTTAAGTCAAACGACGACTCACGAGACATTGAAAAAGTGCAGAGTATGTCAATAGCTAAAGTTGGAAATGACAAAGCGATAGATAGGAGGTAACGATAATTGCAATGGCCACACCTTAAGTGAACTCATATGGCTTATAACTGACATTGTAGCATTAACGAAAGGTTGAAACATCTCATAAAGTTTTAGATTTATACAATTTAAAGACATACCCACGTATTTAGGATGTTTTCCACTGTAATGGATATATAAACCAAAACGGAGCTAATATATTTGTATATAACGGATTACTTGAAAATCACTATTGCATGCATCTATGCAAAAGCTATAATTACCTGAGCTTTTAATGGCATGTCAAACTTGTTAATCGTCAGAATAATGACTATTGTTTTATTCAGTTATTGTAAATTATTTTATTGCCATTTGTATTAAATTAGCTTAAACAAAGAAAACAAAATATGCAGTGAACAATATATTCACTGAAATAGAACTAAAGATATGAATAAAATACTATAATTTTGATTAAGATATAAGAGTTGATTAATATAAATAATTATTATTTGGCATGTTCCTTCAACACAAGCAAACATTTGTCCATGTCACATTCTGAGCTAAAGTTAAATCGATTTTTAGTAACTTTAATGCTAACGTCGTCGATGCAAAGCGAATGGGATTAAGCAAAGCCCATATTTAAAGTATTCATTAAATAGACACCGTTCTACACGTAATCAGTCTAGGTTAACATGTAATAGAACTCTAAGATTTATTAGCCGTTCCTGCCGAGACACAATATAAATGCAAATGGCGATCATCCCCAAAAGTCTAGCTTTTGACCTCGACGTCCATAATGTTCATTGAATTTATACATGTTAATCGCTGCCCAACAGATTCTACTTGGATTTATGTGCGTTAATATCTGCCCAAAAGATTCTGCTTGGATTTATGTACATTAATCTCAACTCTCAACCCAATAGATTCTGCCCGGATTTATGTGTGTCGATTTCTGCCCAACAGATTCTGCTTCGGTCGTCGTGCACGTAGTCAGCGGAGAGCGGCCGGCGGCGATGCAGAGCAGCTCGGAGAGAATCTATTCTTCTGCTCCCTTCTTACTCTTCTCTATTGTCACCAACTTTAAGCCCACTTCTACATTTATCGTACTCCTTATTACATTGAGCATCTTATTGAAAACATATACGGCTAACTTTATGGACTTCAATGTATTATATAGTTTAAATATTAGATGACCGTTAGACGGTAACTACTGAATCGCCTCGAAGCGATTATTAATGCCATGGACTTAATAGTGATGTAACATGAATCGAATTACAGGAGAGTATCAAATACTTTTATAAAATGTAAATACATTGTCATTTTATTTTTGACTGTGATCATACAAATTAGCTGTGAATTAGTAGTGAAATTTGAACTGCTTTAAGACATAATTATACATTTTGTTGAAAAAAGAAAAATTGTTAATTTAATTAAACGCAACTAAAATGTACTTAATTTTCAGTATCGAATCGTCACTGATATTAATGCGAATAAAATATCAGATTCTAGACGTAATTCAACGTCAGTACTTAATTGTAAAGTTTTAAATATTTTCCAAATTTTTCCAAATGTAAGCCGTGTAGGTTTCGTGTACATACTTTGTTTTTGTAAATAAAACTATGTTTGACGTCGAGCCTTTCATTTACACCCCCGCCACCCCTGCCCCTGCCGCCCCGCCGCCATTCACTAGCGTTACATTGACGTGTATTGAATTGCTCACGTCCAGTAGAACCTCGACGACAGCAATAAAACGGAAATGCCACACGAATTGTAATACGTCGATTTTAAGCTCTACTTCACAAAACATTCTATCTGAACATTTTTACTATCTGTTCATGATCCAGAAATTGATGTGTGTATACATATATATTTTTAAAATATATTTTAGGGTTCCACAATTCAAATAAATGTTTATAATATTCGTATGTTTGTCTGCAAAGACCTTTTTTTCGGGAATGTCGAGGTATCGAGTTAAAATTGATATTGAATACTTAGGTTTACAATATATTGGAGTTGTAAAAAATCAAGGTCAATCAAAGTCAACAAAATTAAAAACTATGGCCGATTTTGCTGGATATTTTGAGTGTAATTTCGTTATTTCTTTTATAAAAAACCTAGTTAGGGTCAAAATATGACATATATATAGGGTTTGGAAATGTATATAAGCAAAATTGGTCCAATAACGTTAAAACTTTTATAACTTTTAGAATTTAACCCAAGTAAATGTATTTCTAAATGAGAAAATACAAATAATGTTATTTACTAATTTATTATATATTTTTAGCCTAAAATTCTTATCGCAAAAAAATACTATATCTGTTAACTTTTAGATATTATAAGATATCAAGACACAAATGCGAATAAGCGAAATACCACCGACTGACTGACTGACTGACTGACTAACTCATTACGAGATTTCCGAAACTAAAGGTGCAATTGATTTGAACTTTGGCATAGTTTACTCTTTTCGGGACATAGACGTTCACAGAAGATGAGTTTTACGCAAATTCTATCCAATGAAAATTTTTTATCATTTTATGTCTATGCGAGCGGAGCAGCGGGCAAAAACTAGTACAATATAAAAACACTTGCTAAAAATGCACTAACATCCATAATTAATACATGTAACATTGATTATGAACGTAAGTGTGGAGTAAAATTTTGTCAAAATGTCGTATTAGAACTTTTGTATGATTACAACGAGAAAGCAATAATTTGGAAACAGACAGACGTTCGGGCAAAATCATAAAGGAAAGAAACGACCGTAACCGCAATATACGAATTTCGTACCATTAATCGGATCCATTTAAATGTATACGACTTAAAATAATAAAATACCCGTACAGTATACACCCTGAACTGTGCATTTGTTTTCGACGCGGGCGCACCAAAGCAGCAATTGACATCCTTTTTTTTAACCTACCATCCCACGCGTCCAGATTCTCTGAAACTATCGCAAGAGAAATATAATTATGGTATTAACTCGATAACCCGACGTTGCAGGAATGGCGAAAAGGTTGTATGCTATACTAAAGCGCAAAAGCGAATAGCATTTTTCCGCGGCGCCGTACGTTTTAAAAGCTACTCTTTATTACTATAAATCAACGGTGCTGACAGCTCGTAAAGGTTTATTGCGTTTTTAAAATGATTTGTTTTCATAAGCGCCGGCGCCGCCGCACGTCGCGTTCGAACTCGTTACACGTAATGCAAAACGTCACGTTATATTGCACGGGGACGTGTCGTGCGAACGCTTAGGGAATGATATTTAACGCGCGCTTTTAATATCGCGCCGCGTTCGTACATAGGGCTTAATTATTCTACTTATCTCTATATAATCAGAATAAATTAAACCCTATAAGCCCTTATGAGCTATTGTAGCTCTTTATGAGTTTTATTTTTTGTTTGTGTTCATTTGTTTTTGTTTTCGTACATTTGAAGTTGAGCAAATCGAAATAGGTTCATGTCGCTGCCATAAATAAGCATGAAGTGATAAAATAAACAACAACGTTATATAAATATACGTAGATACAAATGTTTGATAAAAAATTAAAAATATTAGAAGTGAGTATATCCTGGTGCAACAGTTGATGACCTCTAAACTCCTTATGAACTTACGAGCAATAGCCATACACTCACACCTACGTAAGTCCGCCAATTGTAGCCATGGTGTCAATTCGCTAGAATCACGTTGTTTACGTTGTGTAAATATGTCAATAATTTTTTGCCATATTGTTAAAAAAAAAATAAACTCAATGATTTCTTGAACAATATTTGTTGTTGCCTTTAGACAGTATTAAATGTAAAAAGTTATTATTAAATGCAGCCTTGCCCAAATCGGATAACAAGGATTATTTTTCAATGTAAAACTTCCTAAGATGAGCAGAGCCCATTGGACAGGTTGAGCTTGATTTAGCTCACTCGCTCCGAACTTCAAATACTAATCCAGTATCACATGTCCACACATACCATTCACAGAAACTATCGACCTATTTTGTAGAATGTTTAATCACAATAAGATTATGTTTAAGAAAAGTACGGTGTGGTTGAATGTTTTGCGTGATAGACAATTTTCAAACCGACCTTCAAAGATAAAAAAAAAACGCATAAATGTGAATAGGTCTCACATTCTTTGGGTTCCATGCACATTTTAATTTTACATGTTTGTAAAATTAAATGTGCGTTTAAAAACTGGAAATTTTCACATCGAATTTCTGGTCATAAATACGTTTGTATATTATCATCTACGCCCATCAACCTAATAAATATCCAACGATATGTATTAGGTCGGGAAAAAAGTTTACATATTTTATAAGTGAAAAGTTGCCGTAAAATCTGTTTGGTTGTGCTGTTTGTATCTGGCTAGTTTTGTTACCATTAATAGACGACATTTTAAAAAGGGAATTATAAGCGGTGTCCCGCCATTTTATATTATTTTTCTGTCCATCAAATTTAATAGATCTAACGTAGAAATTCGATACAATTTGAAGTTTTATTACAAAAATAGAGAAATGCGGCACAAGCCATGAAAAAAATTATGACGTTTATAGACTATTTCAGTGTCGGTAAGAGTAGCATAAACTGTTTTAAAAATTTTCAGTGCGATAATTTTGATATCAGAGATGAACCTCGCTCTGGTCGACCTGTTACGGATAAATTTGATGCCATTTTGAAAAAGTAGATCAAGATCGGCATATTAGTTCTTGTAGGGAATATAACTACACGAAACAGTTTTCATTCAAATGAATACTTGGATCCCACACGAATTCACTGAAAGAAATCTAATGAATCGTGTATTAATTTATGATTCTGTATTGAAATAAAACCGAACAGTTTTTAAAAAGATTGGTCACTGGTAATGAAAAATGGATTACCTATGACAAAAACGTGCGAAAAAGATCATGATCAAAAGGCAAACAAGCTCCACATGCTATAGCGAAACCCGGATTAACTCGCAATAAATTGATGCTATATGTATGGTGAGATCATTATTCATTATCAGCTTTTACCGCCGGACAAAACCATCAATTCAGATTTCTACTGTCAAGAGCTGATGAGACTTTATCAAGAAGTAGAGAAAAAAAACGCCGGAATTGATCAAAAAAAGAGTTTAGTTTTTCACCACAATTACACCAGACCACAAACAACCACTGAGCAAATACTGAGAAAGTTTGAGAAGTGTTATTGCATCTACCGTATAGCCCTGATTCAAGATCAAAAATGAAAAATAGCTGGAATTGATCAACAGAAAGGGTGTGGTTTTTCACCAAGATAATGCCAGACCACACACACATCCATTGAGCAAATATTGAGAGAGTTTGGGAAGTGCTAATGCATCCATTGTATAGGTTGACCTTGCACCCTCAAAGGTCAACCCTATTTCTGTCTCTTCAGAATTTTTAGTTAGTGTTATGTAAATGTAAAGGACTGTCAAACTACTTGTCGCAGTTTTGATCAGAAGTCTTAAATTTCTACTGCAATGGTATGCAATTATATCAATAATTATCGTGAATTTGTATAAAATATGAAAAAACATTTTCTCCCACCGTACATCAATATCTAATATTTTGTCTGTCGCGGGTCTGTTAAAAGAAAAATATTTAACATGAAAAAAAATTCGAACTTTATACACCCCAAATATTTTCTTTGGCATCGACGCTCCTTTCATATTCTTTGATGGTTAAAATCGATCGGCAAGGTGTCCACTGGCCTCGATTTCACACCGTCTCGGACGGTGGGTGACGGCGCGGTCCGGCGCGGCCTGCGGGACGCGCGAACGCGTGTGACGCGTGTCGCGGGCGAGGGTCATTCAATATCCGCCCGCTCAATCGAACGAAGATGAACGACTGACATTTTTGCTCAATAGAGCGCGTAAGCTATTGTAGTTATCGCAGCGAAAGGAGAAGATCGATCGCTCGGGCCGGACAAACGTCTCAGACGTACCTCAAATTTTAGAATTGGACATTAATTCTGTATATGAAAAGTAACCTTCAGAATTCGTTCACGGTACGTACTTTAAAAAAAATACAGTTTTATATTTTGCACCGATACATTTTATTGACGGATATATTTTGATAATATCTGCAACGCGGTTCCGTTTTTACCTTAAGGACTCATGGGGGCTCAGGGCCTCTTATCTGATCGGGGCCTCAAAATGCCAGGATCGTCATTTAACTGTCGCTTAAAATCTGATGCTTCAATTTGCCTTACTAGATGAATATGAAACTCTACGCCCGAGGGCTCCTGCATAATCTGAGATAGCAATGCTGCAACGGATAACTTCATTCTGATCAAAAATAACTTATTCAAACAGAAAACACGACTCGACTATAAGAGTGTAACTTCTACAAAAATATTTAGAGTCTGAAAAAGCGAAATCCTATCTGAATTTTGTCATCAAACAATGTATATGTATATTCATTGATATTACAAAATTGATTGACAACCAAATGTGTCCTCATCCAAATCCAACTGTGACCATACTCTAAGTCCCTGTTCAAGTAATCAAATTGGCAATCGAGGGAAGATAGAATGAAATTTACATAACGTACAAAAATGTATGCATAAATATGAAATTTTTTCGAATAAGCTTAACACTTACGCCGGCCTCCTGTGGCCCGTGGGTTTTTCAATCGGCTGGGGCTTTGAAAATGAACTCGCTTTTAACGGAGGCACTTTCTATTTACACTTCTTATCCTCGATTCCATTCTTAGATATGTTCAAATAATTTCGCGGGGCAAAGCAACACGAAGCACAAAATCTATTTCACAATTTTCCTCGTTTTTTATATGGGATTCCGTAGTTCGGTTTTCTATCAAAATAGTACATGCAAAGGTTTTATTGCATTTCCAAACAAATATCTTATTTTGATTAAACGGTACTTTTACTAAACTTAAAGGTTGGTATAAATTTAGTGTCTCGTTAAACCCGCCTTCTGTTTTTTCTTTACATTGAAATTTATTTGAGATTTTCTCAGCATTTGACAACAAATTTCACTCAATTAACGATATAATATTTTGTGTTAAATCTTAGGGTACACCTTTCGAAAATTAGTAATTTCTTTTCGAAAATTAATAAATTCTGTATATAAACTTTTCTTACATAACAGTTCAATATCTAATAATCTCAAAGTTCCAAAAGACTGTCCTTAATCTGTGAGGAGAGTCTATTAATATTTAACTGATATTATGACACTATGAATAAAGTTATCTAAATCCAACAATCTAGATCCTAATATCCACTTCTTTCTTATGTACCTACCTACGTACTCCAACGTTGTGTGTCTGAAAAGCACGTTCTACGGATGATTCCGTTTTTCCTGATTTTCTGCGTACGAACTTATTTTATCACACCTAATAAAGCGTTATTCTAACGATACGTTTCTTTATATTTATCTATTGTTAAACGTTTTCCGCAGTTTGTTAGCTTGTCTTTATATTTGCTTTCAAGCAATTTTTCTTGTCGCTTCAATTTCGCCGTCTATAAACGTTTTTTTGTAGTAGTTTTTAATCATATTGTTCCTGGTATAGGATATGGTCCCTAGAGGTCCATTGTAGGAGGATAAGGGCTTCAGTACAATAGGGTTCACCCTGGTTCTCTCGCGCAACGTTAACGATATGACATGTTTATACACCCTCATACCATTCAGCCCTCGGCACTTGCTCACCTTGATATTCAGTAATCCATCTAATCAAACATAATTTACACTCATTACAACCGGAACGAATATATTTTCCCAAATCTGATGGGTTGTATATGGACCTTATCTAATACATTATGGATATTATCGATGCAATTACGTCGTTCTATTACGGAGATCCTGTGGCCACCTTCGAGCTTCATCACCAAACCCCTGGTTAGCAATTAGGACCAATGTACTCATCAATACGAATCAAACGAGCTCAAACTCGATACGGTTACGTCATTTTATTACGAAGATCCGATGGCCACCTTCCAGTTTCATCATCAAACCCTGGATACCATCTAAACACAAAGTACTCGTCAAAATGAATTAAACGAACCCAAACTCGATAGGGTTGCGTCGTTTTATTACGGAATTCTTATGACCACCTCCCAGCTCTATCATCATGTCACCTGCATGTCATCATAACATTTCATTGTCACGCGATATGCATATACATGCAAGAAGGCATCAGAAACCCAAGTGAGTTAAATTTAACTTGCAAGATTTGATTACAGACAGACAGATGAAAGTAAATACAAGCTTTAAAAACAATTAATTTATGACCCACCTTTGGAACTATTTTCAAAGTAACTTAAATGTCCCAAAAATTAGAAAAAAATAAATTTGTAATTGCATTAATTCAAAGTATCCAAAGTATTTTAAAACCAATCAAAATGAGAATCTTAAGATCGATTTCCTCAAGGTTTCTCGAACAAACATGAAAAAATTGTAATTGCACAAATGCCGACTATTCAGCATCTTAGCGGTTGTTGTGGCCAAAGAAATTGGTCTGTAATTATTAGCTAATTAGCTAGATCTGATATGCCTTCATAAATTCCGAACCGATTTCTAAAATATTTTTTATTTGAAAGTAGGTATTTAATGTCTGAAAATCATCATCTCATGTCACTGAGCTGATTATAGTTTTTAATTATTAGCAGCTAGGGAATAATACCGCGATTTGTGAGAGAAATTATTCTCCACTACTACTAATAAACCTTCGATTTTTAGACCATTTGATTCATTTTGATGAAGATATTATATTGGTGGTTGAGGGTCTGATTATAAAGCCAAAAGATGGATAGTGGAAGTGTTCAGTAGTTGTAGTAAGCCCTTCGAATTTGGGTTCATTTGTTTTGTTTTAATGTGTCTTTACACTTGTTTTCTAATGAGAGTTTTATGATCATTTTGTAATGAGAGTCCGAAGATAAAGGCAGAAGGTGGATAGTGGAACTTTTTAAATGCTTTTAGAAAAACTAAGAGCTTGGGATGATTTGTTTTCTTTGAGGTGTCTTAAGCATTACATTTGTAACAAAGATCTGACGATGAAACCAGGATATGTATAGTGAAACACTTCAGGGGTTACTTGTAATGCTCTCAAGTTTGGGTCCATTCATCATTTCGTTTTGTTTGACGAGTTATACATAACAGTTTGTAATAGCAGGAATTTATTACTAACTATGGCTTGATGATGAAGCCATCATTAAACCTAATTAGTAATTAAAAAACGTTTTGTAAATCATTAGGGTCATTCAAAGAGGACATCATGGCCGCAAATTCATAACCACCTCTATTTCACAAAAAAAAAATAGAGGCGGAGAAGAAATAGAGAGGTTACGCGCACTACGGTTCACGGGTTTTGTGATGTTTCAGAAGCAGGTTATGCAGTGGTAATTTATTTACGGATCGAAACCGATGCGGGTGAAATTGCGGTGCGGTTGCTCTTGTCCAGAAATAAAGTCGCTCTTCTTAGAACGCGGCTTACGATTCCAAAGCTTGAGCTATTGGGGACTCAACTATTGATCAAATTGATAAATGACGTGATCCCGTGTTTACAGGAAACTAGCACGATCGACGAGATCTATTGTTGGTCAAATAGCATGGTAGTGCATGGATTCGAGCACCGCCTCACACGTTTCAGGTGTTCGAGCGAATAGAGTCTAACAAATCCAAAACTCTACGGTTGCAGTAACATGGCGGCACGTTCCCAGTGATTTGTGTTTCACGCAGCTTACAACCTTCAGCTTTGATAGGGCATCCACTCCAGTAGATTCTTCAATGGCTAACGAAATCACCTTCACACTGGCTATCCCTAACAGTCGAACAGCCAGCGGACCTACCGGGTCTCTATAGTGACTTAGTTTTCCCTTCAGGATTTCATGATAAACACAATCAAATGCCTTAGAAAGATCGCAAAATACGCCAATTGAATTTTGATAATCCTCTCAGGCTCTAAAAATATGTTACATAAGCTCAATGCCAGCACAGGTTGTTGAGCGACCCCAAGTACAACTGAACTGTTATTTTATTAGCATAGAAATGTACTAACAACTGATTTAAGATTAATTTATCGAAAATTTTACTAAGTGACGGTAGTATAGATAGAGGCCTAAAGTTGTTGGAATTAGATGCACTACCACCTTCAAATAATGGAATTACTCTACTTTCTTTCATCAAAACAGGAAACATGCCCTCTAGACACTTATTAAAAGTAAACACCAAGCGCGACGTAATGCAATCTATAATGGAGTTTACAATCATAATAGAAAAACCATGGTCAGCAGTCTTTTCATGTCTAAAGATTTAAATGTTTTGATAACCTTTTCAGACCTCTCATATTTAAATTCGAAATTTATATTATAAATCAGAGTATTTTCCTCCAGTAAAAATTCAGCAAGAGCGAGATAAGTTAATACATCCGTCGTACATCCCAAATAGCTTGATAAACAAAACTATATTGTGTCGTTCCGATACAAATGCGTGACAACATATACTTTTAAGTCTTTATTTTCCATTACTCAATAAAATGCCTCAAATATCTCACTACTTAAAATCATTATCCCGATATAAATCTTAAAGTAATCAATATTTAAAAGCATTCAAGATTATAAAATATAATGCGCTCCTAAAATTGTTCTTTTTAAGTAAAAGACTTTTTGTACTAAAGGCTTTTTCATTCACAGATTGTACCGACGAATTATTTTGCGCGATAGGCAAACTACAAATCGCTTTAACTCTACTTTATTATGTTTTTTCTTTATGGATCACCGTATAACCAAACATTCCTTCTCTCGATTATGTGACGGATTTTTACTCCCTTTAAGAACACATCATTTATGTTCTTTTTTCTTTAATGCAGCTTTTCAGTTAGTTGCTGCTTAGTGTGAAAATACTTGTGATATTATCCTTCTTTTCTTCACATTTATAAAATTGTAATAGAAAATTTATGCAACACTGGAACTCTTGTTGTATTTAACAATAATTTCATATATTTTAAATCTTATTTTGAACAATATCTTATGGATAACCCATGGCTATGGTTAAATCTTACAAATAAAACAATTCCACGTCTTCAATCTAGTTACCTAGAAATATCTGGATTGCCATTTCATCCTCCTATTTTTCTTCTTTTGTATTTTGTTGTTAACGTATTTTGTGCCTCGGTGCTTCCAATTAAAGTAACATTCTTAGTCGACCTCTCGTGAGGCCGTCGACCTCTTGAGATCTTTTCAATCTATTGAACTTTAAGCTCTCTTGTAGCATAGCTACTTTAATTTAAATTTGTTATCTTTGCTTCTATTTTTACGTCCATTAAGACCATTTCACAATACATCTAATCTGTTTTACTGCTTTTTGCCCAAATCGCAATTATTCGATGCAATTGCTTGTTTCGAATCTCATTTCAGGAAACAATGATTTAAACCGCAATATTTTAAAATGTATCCTCATATCCTAATTCAAAGTGTTGTTCTTTCTAAAATAGGTTTATACTTTATGATATCTATCGTAGACTATAAAAATAAATACTGCATCAAATTGTGTCTTATAATTTTTTCCCTCAAATCCAAATTCTCGTATCGCGCACTCGGTCTAAGCTTTCGTATATTTTCTTTCATATTATCTTCATCAATTTTAAGATAATGAATAATCATGAAACAGGCATAAAAAATATAAATTAATTAGTCGAGAGCTAATTTAGAGTTTTAATCGCGTCGTTATTTCAAGCGTTTTTAATTGTATTTTTTTCATATTGTTGATTATATATAACTAGATGGCCCAATAGACGTTGTTCTTCACTTTCTTGCAGATAACTTGCCCCTATAGTTAATTTCCGCAGCTTCACCAGCATGAACGTAGCATTTTTTTTTCTTTTGTATTGATCAATTTCAATCCCGATTTGATTTTCGATTCAGTTCTAAATCACGCTTTGATTTCACACGCGTTTTGGACCTCGTGCCGTTCACAATTTCGGTTCCGGTCTCGCTTTTGATTCTAATCCTAAATCCCTTCTTAATCCTCCTCACCGTGCCGCTTTCAATTCCAATTCTGCTCATGATTCTGATCCCACTCCTCATCCTTGATTTCATCTCAATCTAATCCCTATCCCGATTGCGATTCCAATTTTAATCAATTCTAATAGATTATCCTATTTTCAAGGTTTTTTCACATAGAAACTCTAAAAATATAGCAATAAAAAGTAACCTAAATGGGGTTTCATAAGCTTTTCTATCTTCTATTGAAAGTACCATCGCGATATGTTCAGCCGTTCCGTAAATACCCCGCATAAACAGATAGACAGATACAAAGGTCGTCTCGATCTAATCCCGATTTCGGTTTTACTACTTAACTCGATTCTGACTCCATTTTTGCTTCAATTCTAATGGATTTCTGAGGGTTTCATTTTTATGCAGGAATCCTAAGAATTATCGCTATCAATAGCACCCTAAATATAACCCAGTAAGCTCCTCTATGTGAATGTCGCATTGTGATTTCTTCAGCCGTTCCGAAGATACCCTACACAAAAAGACAGACAGATCCAAAAAGTTAATTTCTTTCTTAAAAATCTTGTCCTGACAATAATGAATACAACAAAAAAAGAATTATCCGATTCGATAAAGTCGTTCTAAAGTTATGGCGTGGCCAAGGCAAAGAGGGATTCATTTTGTATATAATATATAGATAAACGTTAAAATTGTAATTATCGTAATCGGTTGAATCAAGAGAAATATTTAATAGACTTGCAAATTTAAGAAAAAAAAATTTTTTCAAATATTTAGTCTCCACGATACACGGTTTTTTACGGGACGAAACCGCACCGCCGCCCGCCCCCGCCGGTTCAAACGTGCCATAATTAGCGAAATTTCGTAATTAAGTGGCGTGTTGCGTCCGTGTCGTCTTGACGCGCCACGGGCCAATTTTCCGGGGCCCCGTTTGTCGCGAATTGGCCTTTAATTAAAATAACATGAAAAATTCCCGTGCCGCGTCGCCACGGTCGTTTCGATCCGGCCCCGACACGGCCCGGTCACCCTTTATCTTATCCGCTATCTAGATGAAAAATTAAACGTAAAATAAAACTTCGAGAGGCAATTTGTAATATAATACTGTCGTGGAAAACGTGAAAAATTTTGCGAGAATAATTCGCCTCGAATACGCGAAAATAAAAGTTGTATTCACGAGCGGAGGGTTCCGTATTTTGTATCTTGTTGGAGGACTCAACCTGGAATGCATTCAAAATTATCCAGAATTGCATACTGGAGGCGCTCTATAAGAATTTTAAGGATTAACAAACCAAGAAAATATATTTTTTGTTGTTATTTTGGTGGTTTAAAATATTAAGTCCAGTTTGAAATATTTTCAAGTTTATTATTGTTTCTAAATGATTATAAAGCCGTGATGAACATCGTCGACTTGAAAAAGAAGGTGGTTCTATGTTCGCCCGTACGTATTCTTTTTTTTCTTTTTTTATCTATGTTCAGAAATAATTTGACTATTGTTAATACATTTGGATTTTTTTGTTTGGAAAGGTATAATACCCGAGGCGAATATTCACCAAGTCAGAATCTGATGATGAGATCTCAGGGAAATCGAGGGAAACCCTCAAACCTCCTTACGGGCTCATATAATGAGTTTGAGGCCTTTTCAGGTATTCAAGTTTTCGTCTGTTTATCATCATCTAATCGGCTGCCGATGATGGAAGCTACAGTACCCCTTTAAAATTAGTCACTTATTAATTAACCTACATATTTTCATTAATTTATATAGTTCCAACGTCATAATCTTAGCAGGAACACATCGAAGCTCTTTAGCGATAACAATAGAAATAGGTGAATTAATTTAATATAGAAGTGAATGAAAATGTGAACAATAATTATACTTATATAGTTTTATGAGAATAATTAGGTAGTTCTATTCCAACCAAGAACGTGAAGACTAATTCGAGATCGAAACTGTTACTTACTCCGTACAAAAATAAAGAAATTGTTCTGCCAATTTTATTAATCCTGGTTTAATTCACATGCAAAGTACCTAAATGAATTGTAATGTTATTATTTAATTATCTAATAATTATTAAAGTTATTGCTCGATAACTAAAAACTGTGAAATAACATCATCTAAAAAAATAAATAAAAACAATCTTCAAATACTTATTTGAATAATTGTTTAAACAGAGTTCTTAAAACAACTAATTAGTTCTTTTTAAAGTCTGTTTAACAAACTATATAAATACATTTTCGTAGGCGGTTTTCATTTTTTCTCTCGTTCCACCTACCTTCGATCAACAAAACATGACATAGCCCAGCAGAATGTAGAAGAATGCTTGCAACTTTATTCGTATATAGGTTTTGGGATTTTTAATTTTATAAGACTTTAAACGTCTCTTCTACCAATTTCTCTTAAATTTATTTTAGACACAAAATTATTTTAACAGTTAATTTTGTCAAAATTTTTGCTACAAATTCGTATTAATTTTTTTTTTGTTAAAAAGAATTTAAACCAAGGTCGCATAAATAGTCCTTACCATATTTTTTAATTTTGACTCCATTGAAAATACTCTACTGCTGACCACCACGATGAAGTAAATACTTTGGTTCCTTTGCCCGGAACCTTGAAAAGCCGATGTAAAAATTTTTAGTCTCGTTCGCGTTCATTATGTTTTATTCTGGCCTTATTATTCGGCAGCGAACAAAGAGTAAACATGGTTATTCACGAATATATTTTGGCAGTTTTGTTAGGGTTCCGTGAAATTAGCGTCGTTCGGGATCGCCGCAAAATTAGCTGTTCTGCATGTAAGTTAGGCGTGCCGGCGCCGTTACCTGCCCGGAATTACGAAACTTTCTTGCATATATAAAACAGGGTTAAATTATTTAACTTATTTAAAGAGATCAACACTTGAACTCAAAATTACATATAAGCGTGAACAATACGTAATTGTTTACTCAAGCAATACCTCAAAAGCTTAGAAGAATGTACCTTCAATTCATTTTATGAATTTATCATAATGTTACGTTATTTCATATTATCTGTAACTGCGACTTTGTAGGCGTGGAATTCATTTTACGATACATTTAATTTTCCATTAGTCCATTTCGATGAAATAAAGTCTATTTTTGCCCCAAGCTCAAATTACCTACGAAAAGTACACGAAAATTCGTCTAGTATTTTCGGGGATTAGCGTGTCCAAACGAGCACAAGGACAAACAAACGATTACACTACGTACATCACCCGCAATTAGTTTCTGTAAATATTGTTAATGCACAGACGCGATATTTCCAGTATTATTACATGTAAATAAAACAATTACAGTATCATTACATGTAAAAACAAGTTTGGCACTGTAGAAATTCTATATAATAACTTCAGATAGAAGCCGGAATCGATCTCTGTTCTGACTGTAATCTCGGTCCCGTTTTGGGACGTTAATATTAATTTTGGGTGAACCTTTAAATATTCTACATTGTCCCCGTGTGGGTTGGAAGCTGCTTAGCAGTTATCACCAACGCGTTTCTATTGTCAGCCACCGACGAAATAACCTGCTCTCTGAGGCACAGAGCAAATATTTCAATATTATTTAAGTGCAAAACTCGATCGGTAATCGAATACGGTTCCTTATGTTGCAAAACAAACGCTAATGACTAATAGGCCACCATCACTGCTAATTTATTAGACATATAAATATACTATAAACTGAACTTTATTTAGTCGTAGCATTAATAACACGTGTACTTGCATTACTATAATGAAAATGCAAATTAACGCAGTGCTTTCACGGCACGACAAGCAGGTGCATACAGTAATGGCTATGATAAATTTAGTATGAGTTCTACAGTTTGTTAATCAATGTAATCTCAAATTAATTAATATAAGTGCAAGAGACGTGAGTCAGTATTCTGTACATAAATAGAAATATATAAAATATGTAACACAGATCTGCGTTGAAACGACAATATGTGGAGGTCCATGCGTTTTAAATTTAATTTATACATTTAATAAAATTTTAACAGGCCAACGTCTGTACATTATGGATATTAAAAAACTGATAAGGGGTCTTTATTAGAACAAAAGAAGCCAAAACAAAATTTTAATAAAGTTTCCATAGTTTGGTAGTTTGGGGTTAAACTTACATCTAAGCCATGTTTCATCAAATTTTGTTGAGGAAAACCAGAGATACAGCTTGACCTCTCCGTAGTATTCTCTTCATACATTAGAGGTCGTTTAAAACGGTTGTGTAGAAAAATATGAATAAACGCCGCGAGTGCTTCTAAAATGATCTAAATATTGTAGTCCACGCGGACGAAGTGGCAGGCACAAGCTATTTCTATAGACATGATAAAATTGTAACAGGCCGACGTTTGTACCTTATAGATATTAAAAGAAAACACTGATATGGGAGATCTTTATTAAAGAACAGAAACCAAAAAATTTTTAGAATTTTTTGTTTCCGTGTAGTCTGTATATTTGTTACTGCATTACGCAAAGTACTGCATGAAATAGAATGCTGTTTTCACTGGTGTGTTACTAGAGGTCTAACTTAAAATACAGGCTCCATTTTACCGCAGGAAAATATCTTATTCCAATTGTTATAAATTTAATATTAACCGGATATCAAGTTATGTAGAAACTACTACCCGGATTACCGAAACCAATAAACAGATTTTCATACGGTTAAATTTTGCCTGAAGCGATAAATTCATTTTATGTCCTTTACGATTAGATGTTGGAAAGAAAAGTTATCGTCATCGATAGATCATTGATAAGTTGCCAATTTTAGAACGCGAATTCAGCTGGAACCGACTCCAAAACCAATTAGTTGTTTTGAAGACTATTCAGAAAACGATTTAAATAAGATTTTGAAAGCTGTTTTTATTTTAATTACCTGTCTACGATCAAATTTTAAAATTTTAATTTACATGAACATTTGAACGTTTGAATGGGTGATAAGAATTGAGGTGTAGACACGACAAAGAAATACAATGACGTAAAGATCTTTGGACTTATTATTGGTAACAGCAATGCTCAAAAGAGGTTCAAGTCCACCATCGGTTCGGTATCAGGAACGCGAGCAGGATCGAGATCGAGATCAAGAGTGTGAGATCGTTTCATAATAAAAGAATAGCGGCGAACGTGTGTTTTTGTTGTAAGAGTATGAGCGCCTCTGTAATGGAATCGAAAATAGGACCGAGATTGGGATCGTAGGTGGTAATTGACGATATAAAAGATAATAAAATTTCGTTGTACGTTCATACGGTTGGGGTTATGGAGGAATTATGTATATTTTAAACAAAATCAAAATTGAAGATTGGGAACAGAATCGGAATCGAAAAGGAAGGCAAGAATCAAACCAAAAAGAAACAACACATTGTTGATCATGGTTGACAGCTTGGTCGATCGATATAAAACATAAAATAATTTATTAGATATCCACGCGGGCGGAGCCGTGGGCAGCTAGTAGGAAATGAATTATAAGCTCTAATATTTTAAGAAGATATTAGAGCTTATAATTATTATATTTAAAAGACGTTTAGAAAGCCTATTTTAAGAAGACGTAGGTGATGTATTTTATTATGTGACATATTTTATCTCAAGAAAATTCAAAGGCTCTTGCAATGAAAGTTTCATAAAGGCGTGAGAGTCGAGTCGCAGTAGCAAATATTTGCCACAACCATTTGCGAGATGCTTTGCAAATAGTGTAGAACACCCTTCTAGAAATATCTGGTATATCGAAAGAGTAATTCCATTATACAAGAGTTTTTAAAAAATAAGGAGAATTTTTAAGCTTTCCAACTTTGTTGTTGTCTATACGCGAAGGTATTTCTAAGTATAAGACATCTAAGCGAACAACAAAATGCTTAAGAAACTTTCATAGCACCGAGCTCTTTCTGTTTTATTTTTCATTTATTTATTTATAATGTGGTATGTATGAAAAGGCGTAAGACATGTTTTTTTTCTCAAAAATATCTTTTCTTTATTCCGATAACTCAAAATTCATACTCTCTAATCGTACTCTAGAATCCGACCCCTGTCCTGCTCTCGACTCCAGCTCTAACACCACTCTTTATCCTGATGCCGCGCCTCTATGATTACCAGCTCTACCCAGCTCACGTTCTCTCTCTCACTCCCATTTGCGGTTCCGATCCTGATCTCGTCATCTTAATTAAAATCTATTTCCGCTCTAGATTCTAACTTCTATTTGGCATTGTCTTGCTTGAAGTTCTGTATCGGTGGTCTCTATAGTTTCCGATCTTGATTTCACTTCTTACTTTTATAAGAAGTAGGTACTCTGCGTTCAAAACGTAAGGTTGAGAGAAATGTTTGCTATAGCTTACTAGAATTTTTTATTTTGACTACAACCTGTAAATTAAGATTTGAATTCAGTTTGATCAGTTTATTAGTTTTTGAGCGAAAGAAGCACGAATTTCGCTTTAACGTAAGTTCAGTGAAACTGAAGTATCAGACTAGCCAAAGTTTAAGTGAAATATAGCTATGAAAGAAAAAATGAATAAACTTAAAAAATAATTTAGTATATGACATTATTGAAATAAGTAAACGTGCCGTGTGAGTTAATGGTTACTTAAGTCTGCAGCACCGGCGGCCGCGAAATAATGTGTGTGCTTTTTATGTTCCGCAACAACGTTCATCTCTGCTACTGCGCTCTCACTCGATCATTCCATAGAGAACGAAGATCAAGTAATGTTTGATTATTCATTGGCTGCTTCATATTATATATATTTAATATTAAGCAGCCAATGAATAATCATAAGATTACTTGATCTTCGTCCTCTATGATATATATATATACATTGTCAAGACAGAAGTGCGAATATTGTTAGGTAATTCAAAATAAAATATGGAAAAAATTTAGAGTATTATATATTTTTTATTATGTTTTCTTTTTACCGTGTATCACGGTATATATATATATACTGTGTAATACAATAAAAAGAAAATATAATGTTTACTTTTTTTCTTATAATAAATGTGATTTAATCTTGACGAAAATTTGTATACAGTTGAAACATGTGATTGGTTAAATGATAAGCTATATGTAATTTGGATAAACAGTGTGTTAATCTTAAAAAATTATATAATATTTTGTATATTTTTTAAAAGCCATATTCATATACACGCGTGAATGTAGTGCGTCTATACGTATGTGTGTATGTGTATACCGATGTATACGTACGTGCATGCGTGTGCATGTTTTGTAAATGTGTCATGTAATCTGTTTCCTATTCTGAAAATTTTGGCATTAATAGCAAGCTATTATTTTGATTCCTAAGTGCTATAGACAATTTTTTATTCTGATAAAGATGCGTTTTTAGTAACAAATCACAAGAACAGTAATTGAAATCGGAAACAAATATACGTATGGTTGATCTATCGGAGCGCGCTGCCTAAGCGGTTCAAAATAACAAAATAAAATGCGTAATCAATATCTCCTCCGTTTTTTTGGGATAGGACGTCGTCTTCGTGCTGTTGACGATGGCCGTCAGCCCCCCAACCGGCGCTGGGGCCAAGTCCACTAATCTAAAATAGAAGAATGTTGACGTACATTCTTCTATTTTCTTTTATTTCTATTTTATTCTTCGTTGGGATACACCCCAGCATCGGGGTGAATAATTCGGATAGAACAATCGGAATGGAAATTTCTCAGATAAAATGTTTACTTTTTATGGTACGTGGTTCGATGGAGAGTTGTCTATTAAAAAAAATGTGTAACGAAAACGATAAGTTTATAATGAGGAGAAAAATAATTCACTAATTCGTTCATCACGAAATCTTCGAAATTTTAAAATTATGAAGATTTCGTGATGATTTTATAATTTCAAACTTATGTCCAATTGAAATAAAGTTTGGTGACATGATAGTATGTATAATTCTTGCTTAGTAAGTTTTTACCAACTAGCAAAGAATCTTGTTAATTCACTTTTTATGGAAGTAAACGGAGGGTGACTTTTGAATGATACTTATGACCAAGGTTAAAATCAAGTACGAAACCAAGATTAAAAATGTATTTGTAACTAAAATTAAAATCAAGAGTGTGAGCAGGATTAGAATAAGAAGCAGTAGAGAGATCAGTATTGAGAGCGGAATCGGGATTGAGAGTGGCACTGAAATCGGAATCGAGAATGACACCAAATGGCATCGAGAACATGGCCGACATCGAAATCGATAATGACACCAAATGGCATCGAGAACATGGCCGACATCGAAATCGAGAATGACACCAAATGGCATCGAGAATATAACCGACATCGAAATCGAGAATGACACCAAATGGCATCGAGAACATGGCCGACATCGAAATCGAAAATGACACCAAATGGCATCGAGAACGTAACCGACATCGAAATCGAAAATGACACTAAATGGCATCGAGAACATAACCGACATCGAAATCGAAAATGACACTAAATGGCATCGAGAACATAACCGACATCGAAATCGAAAATGACACTAAATGGCATCGAGAACATAACCGACATCGAAATCGAAAATGACACTAAATGGCATCGAGAACATGGCCGACATCGAAATCGAGAATGACACCAAATGGCATCGAGAACATGACCGACATCGAAATCAAGCATGACACCAAATGGCATGACAAATATTTTGGCGTAATATATTAATGATTTCGCTTTCAAACCAAAATAAAATACATTTCCAATTTTTATTCAAAACAAGCGATTTTTTTTCTTACATATCAATTATTATCTTAATAGACATCGTTCATCAGATAAATTACGGTAAAGATTTGAATGTAATTCGTGATAAATTATATATTAATATGTTTATCTATATCTGTACTACTTTATATATATCTGTAGCGTCTGTCTGTACATACAATTACTTTGTGAAATTATATGATAAATATTTCCTAACCTCAAATCTATCATTTTTATAATTTACATCTGTACCTATATTCCTTCATAACTTAAGAAGAGTTTTACCGATCTTGGTAAAGATTGATATACCATAATAATACGTTAATACACAAATGACTTTTTATATATAATGTCCATAAAGGATCTGTCTGTATGTTTGTACAGGCTTACCTTCGTAGCAACTAAACAGATTTAAAAAGAAATTTAGCTTAGAACAGTATAACCTCCTTAATAAGAAATATGATAATTTTTGTTTACTAATCTGTAATTTTCTGATAAATATTTTTTCCATGATGCACTTAATTTATTTTCATAATTTTTAAATTTTTCTTTGACTGTCTGTCGATAAATTGTCCGTTGGTTTGTTTATTCGAACTAATTTTCGAAAAGGCTGAATGGACTGCAAACTAAGGCTATAATTTATAAATAGTAAGTAGTATTTTCGTTTTCTTTGTGTGCCTGAGCCTACACATCCCATTACTACGAAACTGACGATATGTTGTTCACGCAAACGGAAAGATTTCTGAAACAAAAAACTAGCATTTTGACACGACTTTGTCTCCGTATTTGTATTATTGATCAAACTACTAAGCCGATTCTAAAAATTCCTTCACTAATGAAAATCTTCCTGAGTAAAATAGACTAGTGACATTTTGCTTTGGCTGCATCTGCATTTTTGTGATTCTAGAATTCTTCTCGCTCATAAAAGCTACACTATGTCTGAGTAATATGACACGAATATCATTTCAATATTAGCATACGTCCTGATTAACATTTATTACATGCGATTAACATTTACCGCAAACGGGAAGGGAAAAGTCAAGATCGTGAGGGATCGAAATTGAGAACGAACCAAGGTCTATATCCAGTGTGGGATATAGACCTTGTGTGAGGCCGCAATCGGAATCGAGAGTGATACAAATTGCCATCGACAGCATGAATGGGATCGGAATCGAGAATGGTAAAAAGATCGGAATCATGAGCGAGAGCGGGATCGGTCGATATGTAAGATGAAAGGATTCTTTCTATATCATCGCGGGTGGAGCCGCGGGTGGAAGTTAGTATGTATATAAATATAAGGTAACATTCATAATTTCGAATGGACCAAGTACATAATTAATTATAATTTTTTGTGCTGATGATGTACAAAATTCCGGGTATCATTTAATAGGAGACGTTAATTTAATACTACAGCCTCCGAGACCGTGCTCTCGAAATGTACCCTAATTAATTTAATCATGCACTAGGGATATCCAATGTCGTCCCGCTTCATTCGCGGGTCGTTCCCTTTTCGGATGTACCTGAACGCGGTCGTGTATATTTTTATTTACGTGTCCGAGTTCCCCGCGAACCTAACGACCGACGACGTCCGTCGCGGCGGCGTCTCCGGGGGCCCTGACGCCGTGTCGCCGTCCTGCCGCTGCCGACGGTACGCTCGGAACGGAGTGCCGTACCCGGAAAGCTGTTGGTAAGCTTTAACTAAAGCGCCACCTTTAAACATGTATTTAAAGCGGTTGTAATCGTGGAACATATTTTTTCCAAGTCCTCAGTAGGAGGCCCCGTTTCCTTTAAATGCCAATCCAATCAATTCTGGTACATACATTCGGGTCTAGATAAATGATTGGGATGTCAAATAATGATCATAGACATGGACTACATGGCGAAAAAAAAAATAATATGAAGAAATTTAATAGTTCTTTGTGAAAATTAGCAAAAAAGCACTTAAAATGGATGTTTTTATGGGACTTCTGAAGGGTATTTTTAAACCTATTTAAATATTTCTTTATTCTAAGTTTCTTGTTTTATAATGAAAACTGACCTAGTATCTAATGTTCTTTATTTCATTTTATGAAAATAACGAACATTTTTGGTAGTACATTTTTTTTTAATCGGCTATTTTACTACTTACGGCAAAAAGGAACCGGTGCGTCCATATTGGTTTATAACAACTAGAACCTTTATATTTTTACATGTAAACAGATTTTTTTTGTAATCATTTAAAAAAATGTATAATTAGACACAAATTACGATTGGTTTTTTTTTATTCCCTTTATTTTATTCTTCCTGTTCTTGACCTAATTTTCAGCTCCATGCGAAGGTTGTGCAGAGTCCAAGATCGTGATTTTTTTTAAGTAGGGTATACGAGCGTTGTGTACCGTATTTAAGTAATTGCTTAAAGTTTTGTGCTAAAGTTCGTTTATGGACTAAGATATTACTAACCTATTTCAAAAAAGAGGATGTTTTAAATTGTTAACTCTCCTCGTTCCGGCTAAATTTTTAGCTCCCTGTTTAAGAATATGAATGTGTTTTAAAAAATTGGAAAGGTTCATCTCGATTTTCTAAAATCACGCTTTCATCAGATGTCATCATTTTGAGATGCTAGAAAGCTATTCAAACAGTTTTCACGATAACGTTCATATATCTATTAGCAGAATTCAAAATGGATTAATTTCATTTAGAAAATCTGATACTAAGTTTTGATCGATAAAGTAGATTTTGACCAATCTGAAAAAGTTATAAAACATTATTTCTTCGCGTAACATTTTAATTAATAAACCAATCATTTTCAAAATCTATTCTCCTTTTATTTTGAAGAACTATTTTAAATTCCTCAATCACCATCGAAATCGGTTGATTTCGTTAAAAAAATCGTCACAGACGAATTATCAAGAAATTATTTCTCTCCGAATCTATTTAAGATCGGGCTGACGGCATTCAAATATTTTTTCGCTTTGAGTTTCTAGAAAATTAAACTCAAACAAATGATTAAGTTCTAAATAATATCCAAATTGAATTTATTTTGAAACTATTTTTGAAGTTACTTTAAAATTTTCAAGACATATGTATTATGTTTATTAGCATGTTGTATAAAACAATTTCTTTCGCAATACTAATTAAGTGTGAATTAATTAAATTTTGTTAAACGATCTTGTTATTCATTTATGTTTCTTCTGCAACACTGTTTCGCTCTTGAAATTTACATATAAAGTTTAATCCACCTGTCACCCAAAAACATAATGTTAATTAATTTTTATAAAAAGTAATAAAACTGTTTTCGATAACTTACTTAAATTATAAAAATAAGTAAATTCAAATCAAATCAAAAATATCGTTGTTTCGTAAGTAATGGAAATTACATTTGAAATGTGTTTATAAACAATTGTTTTCGACATTAAAATTACCACTCATTCCAATTAAATCACCATGAGAAGAATGAGCTAGAAACAAGGTTTGATCTTTCTGCTCATCGATACAAAATTCTATTAGGTATTTGCTAATTAATATTTATTATTAATAGTCATATTTACTTTTATTAAATTACACACTATTACTACAAATAATATTTTGAATGGAATGTACGCATTTAAACGTACAATTATTTAAATATTATACAGTTTTACTATAATAATAATAATTATTATTTAATTTTCTTATTATAATATACTATAATAAAATTAATGATTTTTATATTCTTATTACATAATTTTAAACATTTACAATATTTAGTTGTTGTTGAGTCGATATATAAAGCAAGGTAAACCAAAGTAATCATAATGAAAATAATAAATACAAAAATTTATAATAAGTAACAATAAGTAATGTATAGTTTAGTCAGGAGGGTGTCAAAAAGTGACGAAGGCCAAATACAAAAGAATCACATTGGAAAAAATCATAGACAATTTACAATGTACTGCGTCTACCATGGCGCGTCTGACATACCTTTAGTCGACACCGATTCTAAAAACAATTAGCTGTTGTAAGTATTCAAACGATACAACTGTATATTTTTCCCCAATTTATTTTTGAAGTTTTTCAATGGAGACACCATTTGTAACTTATTATTTTTGAATAAAAAATAAATGTGAATAATGAAAAACGTATGTAAATAAATATAATAAGTATTCACCTAATCTGGGTAAGGCGGTGCTTGAAACTTTTTCTAAGGATTTAATTTCACAGCCGAAGATAAAATGCACACCCACGAGGTGGATGTATATTTTTGGAGTCGATAGCGAGACGCTGGGTCTCTTAGCGTACACCTTCGATCGCAACGTCAACGTGGCCGTCATTACAAGTTTCCACGACTGCACGCTGCTTAAGCCGGCAACTTTGTCACTTTTAAAGCTTTCATCCACTTTACAGCGTGTAATTATACAGTATTATACTTAATAAGAGCTTGGTTAAAGTTTGTGTTAAAATCGAAGTTAATGAATGAATTAACACTAATAATTCACAGATTGCCTTTCGTCATTGCGCTCGGTGTCCTGATCTGACCTTCCGTTATTTGTTTTCCGTGAAGATATTGATATAATGATAATTTTTAGTCGGTTGAAAACTGAAAAGCCTAAAATTTATAGGAGATATTGAGTATTTTTATATTATTTTGTACTTTACACATTGCTTTTGTTATTTTAAACACATTAAAAGCATGCACATTAATAAATTGTTATGTAAGGTTTATAATTTTGTTTTCTATTCAGTGTTTATACATAACGTGAATTTATGTATAAACTTCACAGAATACTATTATTACGTGTATAGTATTATGAATTACTAAATGACATTAGTGAACAAGATATGCAAAATTAATAAATACAAAAAAATCTAACGAATACAATTTTTACTTAAAATGTTCATGGATAGTATCCCATGTGCATTGTCTAAAATGTTCTTACACAAAATGTTGCACAGTATTTACAAACTCAAGTACTTCCTATTACAAACGTTGCATCTCTAAACAATTATTTTTTTTATAGCGTAGTCGAAGGGCAAACAAACAGATGAGCCATCAAAGCATAGATGGTCACCGCCTCCCATGGACTCTGGCAATCTCAAAGAAATCACCAGTGCTTTGCCGGTCTCTTGGGAGGGAATAGGATAACTAATGGAGTTGATGATAGGAGTAAAGGGGAATGGGCCACCGGAACTTTCTCTCACTGTAAAACGAACAGCGGAAGCTTTACTTCACTTTCTTATTCTGTGAAAGTTAGGTATTCCACAGATCGAGTTGGTTCATTTTTGCTGCAGCCAAGTTAGCCACAGAAGGTTCTACCGCAGTTACATCTTTTAAATAGAAGATAAGAAATTACAGGAATTCAGACACCGACATAAGACATTTTGTCCCCTATTTATTGTGCTAGGTTTTATTCGCTCCACTACTAAGGTATACCCGCCCGTGATATTTTCATTTCAAATTAAGCTCTTTGGATCTAAAACTCTTCACGCTGACTCAGTGCGATCAGGGCTGCCAGCGACCATTGTCAACATTGTGATGACAATATCCGTGTCAGAAGGTTTAATCGTGCTTTCCTGGCAGACAGCGAGTGATTTAATTTGATTTAAGTTAAAGACTCATTTTCAATTCACCCACCGTTAGGATCGAATCCAGTACCTTCCGATTCGAAGGTGACATTCTTACTACCGAAATTCACGGCTCTATCCTTTATTTAATTGTCCCTAAATATTGAATTTCAAGAAATCTTTACTCGGACAACAAAGAAATAAAAGATAAAGAATACCCGCCCGTGCTTAAATATGTGTCTATCTAAAATATCTTTGAACGGAGACTGAGTGCCTTAACAATAAATATTTAAAAGCATTCATAATATGTTTTCTTTGTCCATCGAAAAAAAAAAGAATAGCAATGTATAGATACAAAGATACATGAAGCCATAAAATGACGAGGCTATTTCGAATGTAGCATATTTTGTATAACAAGGGGACTTCTATTTTAAGTGTATACGCATTTGAAAGTTATCAGCAGAGTTATCGGAACGCAAGCGGTGAACGATTCACCTCGACCTTCCCTAGAACGACATATCATTTATTTATATTCGCCCTTTGTGGAAATATCGAACGATTTGCGGGAAAATATTTTAGTGACAAGGACGGTGCAATAGTTTTTTCTCGTGTGACACTTTGTCCGTGAGTTATATCAATTCCGTTGGATTCGCTTAGAAAGTTTGGTATGTTTTTTCTTTATATTTTTTTTTTACAATATTTTATGTGTCATCGCCACAGAAGTCCTTAAGCTTTGTGTACATATTTTATTCGTACCCGTAGCGGCAACCGCGTTTAGTTTGAACCCATGATTGAAAAGGAAATTATTTTCCGAACGCCTATTTACACTTTGAATTAATTTCTAAAGGAAACATTTCACAAATGTATGGAGCGCCGGTATGCATCTTGTGCATTTGTTATTTAAAACGTTATTATAAAATGAAAGGGTTTTGACTGTTATTTTGGAGTATTTTTTTATTTGCACAATAGCATTAAGCATGGAAAATATTTAAACTAAAAATTAAAGATGGCGTCAATGACATTTTGTCATTGGACTTTTCTCACTTGTCATCATCTGTCAATCATGGTTATTTCCGTTATAGTTATTCATATATTTTGTCGAAACAAAATGTGTGAATTACTATATCATTTCATTAACAATTGACCATTAATTAACTTTAGGACCCAAAGAGTAAAACGAAATCCTTCACAATTAGCACGTACAGTGGGTAAAATTAGAATTTAATCTTATTCCAATAAATAATAATACAAACAAATTACAATCAAATCTTTTCTTACGCAATCTACTACGGTCGTTTCGTTGTCGTATCCCCTGCTATATCATTTAGTATATAAGTAAATTTCGTAGTAGATCCGATGTAGTCCCGCGTCAAATTTTGGTATGAACTTGTCACTCAAGCCCGACCGCGTCGCGGACGGCGGCCGTAAACAACGTTACAACCTATTTGCGTAGTACGCGCCGCCGCCGTAGACGGCGCGAACTGCGGAACTTAATCAAAAGTTTCGGTCGAGCAAATTCGCTCCTCGGTCCTTTCCGCTCGAGTCCACACACCTCAAAGCTCTTTGTTTCGATTACAGTTAAAGGATTCGTATTGTACCCAATTAAAATATCTGCGGGCTACCGAAAGCCAGTTTATTTACTGAGCAACTTGGCTGTTTAAATCTAAAATATATACATAAACGAAAGGTGATAACTAGAAGTGAAAAAGGAATACAAAAACGCCGGACAAGTGCGAGTAGGACCTGCACCGTGAAGGCTCCGTAGGTCCAAACTTAATTATGTAACATAGATAATTCATCATCAAGCGACTAGATTTTTGTCTGTCTTCAATTCTGATACTAGCGAAATATTGGTCCTGGTTATTCCAAAACATTTGTCTTCTATTTTCAAAAAAAAACTTAGAATTATTTTAAAACTATTGATAACTTTGAAATTTTCATGGCGGAAAGTTATAAAATTTTCCCATACACCGATTTTCATCATGGTCCACACCTTCTCGAACTGCAAGTATATATTTGTAGTAACAAAAAAAAATACTAAAAAAATACATTCAGACTTTTTCCTTATGATGTAAGACCTTGCTTCTTACTAAATTTCATGTATCAGGTCAATTGATAGTATATAGCCTACCGATTTTGATTTACTGACGAATGTCAATATATAAGGCATAAATGGCCATATTTTTTCACTACTTTGACTTAGAAACATAATTTTCTGATAACTCTATTACATCTCCACGGTTCCGCAAACCTAAGTATTTGATATTCATTTCAACTTATACGTTTACGTGTTCCTGAGTAAAAAAGTTCTTAAGAGACAGACAGACAGATGAAAGAACGGACGGACTGAAACTTAAATAGTCATTCACATCAAGAATACTATTTGTAGCATAAAAGTGGACATACATTCTAGACAACCAGGTGTATTTTGTATTCGAGTTAATCTAATATCTCGAACCGAATAGAGTTAATTAACAGCTGAATTGCTGCTTCGACCGTTATTTTTCTCGACTGTCTGCTCCCACGCGCCACTTTTTCCAAGTTCTATAACTAGGTATCAAACTTTGAACACAATTAGGCGAGGAAAATGATATAATCTCATTTGATGCTTTTACGTTTCATCGACTAAGAGTTGCCAATTAGCGTGATATTCACGCATGAAAGAAATAAGTGGGTAAATCATTTTTAAATTCTAAATAATTATTTAGTGATTAATTTCCTAATTATAAATTTCTTAATAAAACATATGTTTGGTATACAAAAATCCCCAAGTGGTGGTAACCACGGAGTATACAAAAGAAAATACCAAATGTTTACATATGTATATAAATGTCGGTCGAAAAAGTTTTTCCTATTTTATATACAATTTCGAGACCATTTTTCATTACGTTTTATTCATATTTAATTATAATTTGACATGTCATTTTGTTCAAAACTTGTTGCTGTTTTTGGTAGTGACATAATCTCATCGCTGTAGACATTTTGGGACTTCACATCAAAAGTCTGCGACAAGTAGTTTTACAGTCCTTTCTTGACGTTAATATTACCTAGACAGTTCTGAAGAAATCGAAACCGGTGAAAATCTGAGGGTGCAAGGTCAACCCTATACAGTGGATGCATTAGCATTTCCCAAACTCTCTCAATATTTGCTCAGTGGATGTGTGTGTGGTCTGGCATTATCTTGGTGAAAAACCACACCCTTTCTGTTGATAAATGCCAGCTGTTTTTCTCCATTTTTGCTTGTGACTCATCAGCTGTTGGCAGTAGAGATCCGATTTATAGTTTTACCAGGTGGTAAAAGCTCATAATTAAAATATCCTTCCAATCCTACCATACACATAGCATCAACTTATTGCGAGTTAATCTGGGATTTGCTCTGGTCTGTATAGCTTGTTTGCCTTTTAACCATAACCTTTTTCTTACGTTCTTGTCATAAATAATCCGTTTTATCACCAGTGATCAATATTTTCAAAAATTGTTCGGTTTCAATACATTTCAATAGAATAGCAAATAAATACACGATTCGTTAGATTTTTAGTACAAATCCAAGTACCGGACTTTTTATATACATCTAGTTTTTAAAATGGGTCAAAACTGTATTATCTTCAATTCTTAGCTATTTAGCTATGTGAATACAAACTAAGAACTAATATACCGATCTTGCTCTACTTTTACCAAAATGGTATAGACTTTATCGGTAAAAGGTCGACCAGAGCAAAATTCTTCTTTGACATCAAAATTACCGGACTGAAAACTTTTGAATCAGTTTTATGCTACTCTTATCAACACTGCATTGTGGATCTATTCATAAACGTCACAAAATCATTATGACATTCATTATCACAAAGCGCGTTATTCATTAAGAGCTTTTACCACCGGACATGACCATCAATTTGGACTCTACAGCCAACAGCGGGTAAGTCTTAAACAAAAAATATAGAAAAAACGGCCGGAATTGTTCAATAGAAAGGATGTCGTTTTTCACAATGATAACACCAGACCACATACATCTTTAGCCACTAAGCAAATATTGAGAGAATTAAGTTGGCAAGTGTTAATGCATCCACCACATAGTCCTGACCTTTCACCCACAGATTTTCACCTGTTTCGGTCTCTTCTGAATTTTCAGGTAGAGTTAGCTTAACATCAAGAGAGGACAGTCAAAACTACTTGTCGTAGTTTTTGATCAGAAATCCCAAAATTTTTACAGCAATGGGATTACATCACTACCTACAAAATGGCAACAAGTTTTGAACAAAATGGCATATGCATTATATTTAAATGTAAATAAAATATGATGAAAAATAATCTTAAATATGTATATACAAAATGCGAAATAACTTTTCCCCACCTCATATATTATACAAGGTTATCTTTATGTAAAAAAATGTAAAAATACCAACAAAATTATAATCTACTACCATTAAAATGCATGGCCAAAAAGGGAATAAGATTGACATCAAAACTATTATTGGATCAGTGAGATTGGAATCGGACCAGGCAATAAATCCAGAATTGACATCCATAACAGGACCCTAATCAGAATGGAAAGTGGCTTATATTAAAAATAAAGAAATTCATTCTATACACACATGAGCAAAACTACGGAAATATTTGAATCATAAAAAAACAATTGATGCTAAATGTTAATTAAAGTCCAGCGAAGTGGGCAGGTAACGGCTAGATAAAAATAAAAACATCACCCCTTTTGATTTCTTTAGCAATCCATGAAATAATTAAATATATGTAAAACTTTTGATTAGCCTATGTCACCTATGACGGAAGCAAATTGTATCTAGAACTGAAATTATATTTTTACTAATGGCATGAGCATTATAAAATTCAAAGTTTGAAAAGAAACGGAGATCTCCTATTTTCTAAAAATAAAATAGCATAAAATTCATTGTTTATTTTTTTAAATCGTTGGTTTTTTACGTGATGGTTAAAATTTTTACAGATTGTAATTCAAACATGACTTCATAAGCTCAAAATTTTATTGGCGGCTGCAAAACACTTTCCTGATTTTCTTAAGTACAAGAAGTTGACCGTTACCAAACGTCAATCGACCAAGAACTTTAGAAGTTTAAAAAGTCCTTCTTTTGCAAATTTTTAGTTAACCATATCTTTCAAATAAACCCATTGATTTTTATACAGTCTCCAATGATCTACGTTGCTTTCTAAGTCGAAGCATTAGTGAGATTATGAAACTTATATGTAGAGTAGTTTAAGAAGTATTCTAAAAAATGTAGTGTTTTGTATTTCTTTTAGCACTCGTGTGACACACACGTACATACGCACACACACGCCCACGCATACGTCGCAGAACAAATCAAAATTCAATAACGCATTCATTAGATACCATAGTTTAAAAATAGAAAAATAGCGTTTTATAAATAAATCCAGATGTTTGATCTTAAAGATCTCTAAACGTAAGAAAATTGTATTTTTGAGCTCAGAAAGCTTGAAATAACGTTCAAAACATTTGTTAAAGTTCAAACTAAAAAGCAGCAAAAAATTTCAAGAATAGCATATAAGGTCAACTGTTTTATCGAACATTTGACCTCGAAAAGCTTAAATAATTTATCTTCGAACTTTAAGACGTCTGTATTTTTTAAGTTAAGGAACTCGAAAACACATCGATGAATATAATATCGGGAAGTTTTAAGAATGGCCATCCTTAATACTAAGTCAATCTAAGAATTATTTTTTTTATTATTTTCAATTATTTAGAGCACTCGTCAACTTAAGTTATTGGAGCAGAAAGGGCTTGATGACATAAAAGAATTGAATTAATCTCTGTTTAATACTATTTGTTATTAAGCTATTTTGACCATTTACAGTCAATTCTAGAGTTATTTTAAATACTCATTTTAAATAAAACAATATTTTTATTGACCACGTTAAACATATTTAGGGAAATATAAGGTGTGTGTACACGCATTGATATTAACTCATCCTCTAATGCGGGCCACGGCCACAGCATTCGGAAAACACTCGAGGAAAACTTACGTTCACTATACCCGAACTTGGACTAACTGTTTGCGATAACATCTCGGAGAAAAGCCTTCATGAACGTTGGAAAGCGCCTGTCATCGCGCCGATGTGTCCCTTTGCTTCCATTGTTGTTTACCCGTGCGTAGGGGTTCCGTTAATTTATGTTTCTCTACGTTTCCAGAATGGGCAAGATCCATCCTTGTAATGAGAATTTATGTTGTCCTTTCAATATCGGCTTCTTCCTTTCTTTCTGCTTGTTCATGCTGCTGCTGAATTCGTCTTAATCTCTCACATTTTGCATCGGTTACTCTATGTCTCGGCTTTTTGCGCCACCAAACACATGCTTGATCTTCGTTATTGGTTTTAAGGTCATTTGTTGTTCTGCCATAGATAGCGCAGGTGGCATGACCGATAAAGATTTTTCACATGACCTGAACCGTCAGGTCAGAAATTTTTTTTGTTGAGTAAATACACGTAAAAGTTTCATTGTTAGATAAAAACCTCCCAAAGATGAGCTTGATATCTTGAAAACTGAGCTGGCGCATGGGGGTCCCTTCCCATTTAAAATACATTGAAAAAAACTTTTTCTTCATTTTCACTGTAAATCGTCGAAAAAATTTTTTTCAAATTTCCTTCTTGTAATCTTGTAGGAAATTAAATTCTCTACAAAATGGTCTCTTTTATTTTTGCTAAAACGCATAGGAAAAAGTTACAGGGCTTTAAAACGAAAATTATAAAAATCGAAAAGTGCGAATCAATTTTTTATTAAACAGAACAAAATCATTTTTATTAAGTTATTAGTAAATGTATTTTATAATTTTCAATTATACACTATTTAAACGTAGACAATAATTTTTAAATATATTTAGTCAACATTATTTACTCTTCTCGACTGTTAAAGCTAAAAAATTCTGTTTGTTACAATTTGAATATAATTTACGATGTTGCTGAACAATTTTCCAGATATTGTTTTTGCTCTTCATCTTTAGTGGCGAACTGATTAAATTCCTGAACTAGAGCAACCCTCTCTCAGCAATATCGTTTACAACTTTGATATTTTTCAATACAGATAAACAAGATAAATAATTTGGATCATTTGGCCATTCTGTTGGGCTCAAATTGAGAAAATCAGTCGATAAATTAAGCTGTTTGAAAATATTAAAGATCTTTTTGTCACAAAATCACTTATCTCTTTCGTACACATTAAATCTAAATTTTACAATCAATTTCAAGCGTTTTTTGATTCATTTCTTTCGTTTTCGATGATTCGACCATCTTTAATTTTATATTATCTGACACAGAACTATCAAAAAGCAAACGCTGTAAGTTCCTCTGAAAGGTACCATAAATGTTTTGCAAATTTTGGGAAGTTACTTGTGAGATTTCCGAATCAACGTGTTTGAAATCTTTTAAAAGTTAAGGTCTTGGTTTGGAGCTTTGATCGCATTTGGACAACTGAACCAACCTTTTATATAGATTTTACAATAAATAAACATACTTTTCGTAATTTCAAAACTTCATTTTGGTTTATGTGGAATTGCTTGTTGAACATGTATATTTTAAACAATAAATGGCTTTTGCAAGCCATCTTGCATGGTGAGCGGCTCCAGGAGCTTTAAATTTTATTCCACCAGGAGGAGTACCTCCTAGAAATATGCACACGATAAATCCAGTAATTCTTTGTAATCATTGCGCGGCTGGAACGTCTAAAAATAAAAATTTGAGATTATTAAAACATTATAGTTCCGAAATTGAATAATTCCTACAGAATATTTTCCAACATAAAAATTTTAATACATTTATTTGATCCGAAATGAACTGCAAAATATTTTCTTTTCATCTTTAATATTATCATAAATAAAACTATCTTGTATTCCAGTTTCAAAGTCATTTTGATTAATTTTTGGCCAATCAGTTCGAAAGCGAATAAATATCGCAACGTTTGGACCCGACGTAGCAGGCCAACAAGTTTCTGCTGCGCTTCTTAATACTAGCTCGTACACGTGATGACGACATGCCAAGTACAGCAAATTTTATTTAAATGGTTTTCAAGTAATTTACATGTACCATGGTATTGGCCTGAAGAAAAAACCCAAATGAGTAAATGAAGATTTACAAAAAATATACCTCAATCTGATAAAATATCTTGACAAATAAATCACCTGTGTTAACGCTCGTCGTATCAAAACAAATTGCCTCTATACGATTTGTCAATTCCCAGTCATTTAAAACATCAACAATAGCCTCTTGGTTGATAGCAGTGCCAGACTGTAATTTTGGTGCACCAAGAGATGCTCAGTATTTTCCTGATATAACAATAGGCAATCGTTCAACTTTTTTTTGACTCGTTATCATCTAGCAATTTACCATCCCAGTGTAAAACTAAATAATTAGACGTTTTTAAATTTATTTTCAAATTTTCTTTCATTTCAGACACAATTAAAGCTCTTGAACGGTTCCGATTTGAATCGAACTAGCACGAATTAATATCTTTGACATCGACATTCAGAACATTGGCAATTGTATTAACAGAAAGCAGCTTTTCGATTACTTAATTTTATACGGTCTAGCGTAGTCACTTCTGGAGTGATGATATTTTTAACTTTTCTTTTGGTTTTAAATGTTGTGGCAATTCGTCTTCAAAATTTGATACAGCTCTCTAAAGAATATTCAGAATTTCGTGATGAGAAACGAGACAGTGCTTGAGACGACACACTAACATCAGACATGGTTCTACTCAGTTCTACAATAGAATAAAATGTTAATAAAGTTCGTAGAGAAAAGAAAATTAATAAATTAATCATTTACCCAATATATTATCTTCAGCTGAAACTGGATTATCTAGTTTAAATTTTTGAATCTTGATATTGGATGAGATCGAGTTTCATTTTTTTTTCACTCCAACATTTGTTTCTGATTATCTGTTAATGTATTAGAATCTTTTTGAACATATATTAAATAATTCTTCCAGTTTTTACAATAATTCTCTTCATTACTTTTTGAGTTGGAGATTTTTTCTTGAAGAGCTTTTTAAATTTTTCCATTCGGCATACAATTTTCTATTTTGCCAATAATGAATTGAGAATGAATAATTATTATTCCAGTTGGACTCCAAATATCAATCACTTCTTTACTCACATCGATAGCACTTTCACGGATACTTTTTTTAAATATAAATACTTATGAAAAAATAAACTCATAACGGTTACATGGTAGTTTACGACAATTGAGTTTACTACTACAAAGACCAATCAAATATACTATTTTGTTTTTATCTGACATTATTAAAAGTATTACAGGAATTTAAAAAATGGTTATATTAATTTTAATGACTGATTGCTGATACTTATTTCAATTTGAATTATTTTTTTATAACCTAGAATCGAGGTGAAAATGGTTCAGAATGAAAGTGGTTATAATACGAAGTTATTATAACTTAAAATTATTTGCAACTACCAACTTTATGAAAAATACTGTAATAAATTATGCCCAGAAGAAGAATAAAACAATAGAATCGAAGCGATATTTTGAATTTTGAATCAACCAATGAGAAAACAAGTTTCATTGGAAAATGAAAATGAGTCGATACCAGCACTTGATAACAACTTTGACGTTACTGTTTAAAAGTTAATATGATTTCCGCTAGATGTCACATGGAAATAAAACTGCTTTATCGACTGTAGTATTTGGATATTGATATCTGACTATAAATCAAATGTAGATAAAATTGATTGACAGACGGAATATAGATATACAAGTAAAGATTTTTACGAAATAAAATAATTGTTGTCGAAAACAAAAAAATTTTTTGATTTTATACTTTTCGTTTTTAAAGCCCTGTAACTTTTTTCCTATGCGTTTTAGCAAAAATAAAGAGACCATTTTTGTAGAGAATTTAATTTCCTACAAGATTAAGAAGGAAATTTGAAAAAAACGACGATTTACAGTGAAAATGAAAAAAAGTTTTTTTCAATGTATTTTAAATGAAAGGGGACCCCCATGCCAGCTCAGTTTTCAAGATATCAAGCTCATCTTTTGGGAGGTTTTTATCTAACAATGAAACTTTTAGTATTTACTCAACAAAAAAAAAAATTTTAATTTCTGGACGCAGTCTAAGGTTC